>JAAMPD010001749.1:0-20725 GCA_025266255.1 Trissolcus basalis | reverse complement strand
TTAGATTATTACTTCTGGTCAACTTCAGAGAGAGGTCCGACTTTTATCTAACACTTTATTGAGGCAATCGTACAGTTAAGAATTTGTCACCAGGTATACTCATTTTTATATTTTACTAGTCTAAGAAAGCGTGCTTCGCACGCATATTTGCGTCGCTGCACTTAAATGCAGGATAACGTCACTACAAAAATCAAATTTAAAAACAATAAGTGGACAATTGTTTTAATTTCCACAATTTTTACTTTGATATGAAAACGAAAATATGTTTGTGTTTGTGAGTATCAAAAATCGAAAAAGTCATTCAAAAATACAACTAAAACAATATTACCTTGGAATAATTGAAAAATTCATTGCACGATTCAATTTTTATTATCATTTAGCATAATTTTTATATTACATTAGAACCATTTTTATATACTATTATAGTAAAGATGGTTAAGATTTATCTTAAAATTTTTGAGTCTTGTTATTTATAACGTTTCGACGTAACAAAAAATTTTTCTATTTTCATGTCTAGTATAACAAAATATATCCACTTGGACAAAATTTTTTTCAGTCCGGATTTTTGAAGATTTTGTTCAAAAATTAACGTAAATTACAATTTTTTTACAAGTTTTATTATTTATTGAATCAAAAAGTAATAATATTTCCAATTAATGTTAAATTCATTATTATAATTGAACATAATCCATCAAAAAACGGAAGAAAATTCGTCGCCGAAGAAAGTTGAAATTTCATATTTTTGAAATTTTTTCAAAAAATACTTCTCAAATCAAAATTTCAAGTAGCCTATTTTAATTCTGTGATGCTAAAGAATAACCATGTATAATTTTATTTCAAATATATCGTTTAGTTTCAGAGTTTTTCGCTGACAAACAAACAAACAAACCAACATACTTTCATTTTTATATATTAGTAATGATAAAAATAATCATAATAAATAACAACATACTTTTTTGCACATCTTGCAAAAGTTGTAAAGACACCGGAAGCAAGTAGCCAAATTTTCATCGGTACCATCAATCAAACCTGGAGAAAGACAAGATTTTCTAGGACAATAAACAATGTCCTCCATGCTATCAAGTGCAGCTTTAAACAGCTGTTCGTCGTACCAATCGCACAGCACAGGATGGATGTTTTTGATATCACAAAGTTGAATGAGCGCCGAACATTCAGTCGAAGGACACTCAATCCCTCTTGTTAATTTATCCTTGACAGCTTCCTCCTTAATTTTAACATCGAGATAGTTCCTCAGACAGTCGTTGCAGCTTGCAAATTTACATCTTTTACAAAAGTCGCCCTCACATCCCTGCTTGGACTCGAAGCAGATCATACACTGGAACAGATTTTTCTTAAATTCCGCAACCTCCTGCTCTGCATTGTACGACTCGAGTTGCTGTAAGTTCATCCTCGAGATTGAAACGACATTTTGATCCTGCAGATGAAAGATGACATTTTTTAAAAATTCCGTCCAGGTGAAAAGAATCTCGTTTTTGTCCCTCAGCCAAAGACCGTCCAGCTGGTTCCGGATTTTCTGGACCGACTCAGGCGCCAACCAGGAAATCTCCAGGTCATAATTTGGCGGTTCGCATGACGGATAATTGCGAGGGTTTGTCGTGCGCAACGTTATCGACGGAAGGTAACGCAGCTGCAGTTTCTGTCCGTCCAAAAATATCGACACTGCATCTTGGTCAATGATCGGTTTTACTTTGAATGTGCATACAATCTTGTCACCTTTTGAACAATCAAACTCCTCAGGGGTGTAGATTGATTGCAAAACTGTAATCTCTTCTTCCTGCCTCTTTCGGTCAGTCTGACATGAAAACAAAAATAAAACCAAATCAAAACCTTGTCATATGTTTTATTATTGTATTTTATTTATTGTAAACAAGTTTATTTTCTCATTCATCAAATTACTTACTGACGACTACAACAAAAACATACCAAAAAATGATAAAGCAAATGAAAACTGAAAAAGAAACATTTTTCATTTGTTTAGAGAAAAAATTACATCTTTTAATAACGTACCATTTAGAGACTCGTAGTATTTCCAGGTATTTGAATGTCGTCTTGCTGAATGAAAGTTGAGAATGGCCAAAAACGTCAACAGGATTCACTTACGCAATATTTATTATTTTGATTTGCTTTTTTCCAAGAAATGACACGCTATGTCGCATTTTAAAACGTCGCTTTGGTCGATGGTGGCGCCCCTCGCGGACCGCCTAGCAACTACATTCAATATATCAACACAACAACGTGACATCCGTGCGTTCTGTGTTTAAAAACTCTACACGTGGTTTTTTATAAGAATTTTGTACAACAATTGTAATCAAGGTAAGAATGTTGATTGCATTTTCTATCCCAATTCATTTTCAGATTGGAGAATCATTTTGTTTATCAAATTTTATTGTTATCATAAGTCGCAAGCATGTCTAACCTATATTCTCACGACAAAACGTAACGTTTTCGTGATCGTTTCTTGTTTTCTTATTTGAATCATAAAATTATTGTCATCAAATATTCAAATAAGTAAATAATAATTTTATTATTATTATTTTCAGTGTCAGTGAACTTGATGTCAATCCTTTATTTATATTTCGAATCTTTTTTATTAGACGTTGACAAATATTTCATCTTCATAGAGAACATCTTTTTAATATTAATATAAACGAATAAAAATATGTTATTCATTCAAATATGTTATATGTTATTATATAAATATTTATTTAACATGTGAACCTTGTGTTTTAGATGACAATGCAAAGTTTTCCCCGAGGGGGGAAGAAGCCTGCTAAAAAAGCGGAGAAGCCGGCTGGACCATTAACGGTAACTTTTATTTATCATTTAATAATCATTCAATAAAACGCTGTGGGGCAAAATGAAAAATAAAAAATGTTATTTGAAATAAAATTGCTTGATCTGATATATTTTACAATATCAAATATCAAATGTTAACAGATGTAATACATGTCTTTATTAATATTAATATAACAAGTTACTAAACGATGATTATTTTTCAGATGAAAAAAAAGTCAAAGAAAAGTTCCAAAACATCCGAACAAACATCAGATTCATCTTACATCATGCACAATGCTCGCAAACTGCGCCCTAGCATAATGCAACCACAGATGAACTTCCTCGGTTGCATTTACAAAATTGAAAAGTTACAAATGATCGTGAGCTTGCCTGGTTTTCTTAGCGCCAAAATCTCAATCACAGACATCAGCGAAGGCTACTCAAAACTGCTCAAGGAGGTCTCCACCTCCCAAACAAAGGTTGACGAAGGCGATTACATGATGCTCAACGAGATTTACAAGCCCGGGGACTTCGTTGTTTGCAACCTCTTGGAGATGTGCGAGAACGCCAAGTATGTTTGCAAATGCAGCCTCAGTCCTTCGAAAGTTAACGCCAACGTGAAAATCGACAGTTTGGCGGTCGGTTGTCTCTTGGTATGCTCAGTTTCTAGCGTCGATGATCATGGTTTTGTCATGGAAACTGGCTTGAACAACGTGAGAGCGTTTTTGGGAAAGAAACACGTGTCGAATGATACCAATTTGGGTAATACTTTTGTTACGATTGTAAAAAATATGTAAAATGAAAATTTTATTCATTCATTTTGTTCATATTATATTTTTATCGTGTTATGAAATAAAATTGAATATGACATTTTATTTTAGTCCTAGGAAAGCAGGTGAAATGTTATATTACAAAAATCAAGGAACTGGACAACGTATACACGATATCACTTTCAACCAAACCGAAGCACGAGGACTTGGAGAAACAGCAAAATCAGTGCCAGGCCAACTTAATACCAGGTTCGAGGTGCGAACTAACCGTGGAGCGAATCCTGCCGCATGGCTTGGAGGTGACCTTCGGAGACGATAGCAACTCACGTAAAGTTGGTTACATCAACCAAGTGCACCTGCCAAAAGCGCTCAAAACTTACGAGAAGGAAGTACAACTTGTGGGCACGTTGATCTACACCGTACCGCTGTACAATTTCAATTTCTTCAGTGCATTATCAACCGAGTCGTCTGTCCAACCGCGGTTTAATATCGGAGACATCATGTCTGGGGACTTTTACAACCAGGACTATGGTGGCGTCATTCTCAAGCTGGCCAAAGGGATTCGAGCGTACGTTACAACCAAGCGAACGGGCGTCGACTATCTGAGCTTCGACAAAGTATTTGTTAAGGGTTCCAGGCACCAGTGTCGTATCATCGGTTTCAATGCCATGGACGGGATGTACGTCTGCTCGATGGAGAAGAAGGTCCTGGAGGAAAAGGGCTTCAGCAAGTTCGAACTCAACGTGGGGGATATTCACGAAGTCACTATCCTTAACATATCCCCGGACAACTATGTTGATGTAAAATTGGGCAGGATCAAGGGCCTCATAACTCCCACGCATGTCAGGGACTACGACCAGGACCTCGAGCTAGTATGTAAAAAGAAGGTGAAAGCGAAAATCATTGCCTTAGGTACGAAGGACGACAAGGTGTTATTTTCAACACGAAAAAGCATTGTCCAAAGCAGTCTGCCGCTTTTGACGGACATTGAAAAGGCTAAGAAAGGGATGCAGGTTCTGGTTATTGTAAAGGCAGTCAAGGACTCTGGATTGAAGGTGAAATGTGTTGGTGGACCATCGGGGTGGATCCCGAGTGATCGGTTGAACAAGCAGTCCATATCTGCGACGAGGAGGTTGTACTTCAAGAACCAGACCCTCAACGCTGTAGTCGAGGAGGTGAAGGAAAACAAGCTCGTTATGAAGGAACTACTGATTCACGAAACTAACGAAAAAGAGGACCCGGAGTTGGTCCCTAGGATTCCATCAGGTATTGAAATAGGCAAGGAGGTTGAAGGAAAAATCGTGGACAGAATTCCAAAGAGGGGTTTGATGGTGGAGATCCAGAATAAGGAACGTTCAGTGGTGCTCCTACCGTCGACTCTAATGGCGCCTTGTCGGGACCTCGGCGAAGCTATCTGTTCGAGGATGGAGCTTGGCAAGACCATAACAGCCAACGTGTTCGCCGTCCTGCCTGAAATTGTACTCTCGACTTGGATCGTACCGAATGAGGTATCGGTTGAGAAGATGAAAATCGGCGATGTCGTTCCCCTCCTTCTGTATGCGACTGAGATCTGTACGTCGGCCAAGGTGGTGCTGCCCAGTAGTACTTACACTGGCACTGCTGTAGCGACGGTGCTCTCACAAGAGATGGACCAAGGCTATGGCGACGATGTCCGTCTGGGTATGCTGAAGAAGATGAATCCACCATCGTCGAAGCTGGCGAGGGACCTGAGATTCTACATTGGATTCAGCGAGATATGGAAGAAGAATCCAAACGTGATGATCGGACTTGATCTGCTCACACTCTACATGAACAGTGTGACGGAACTGCGTGAGATTGAGAAGACGAGGAAGAAACCAATTGCGCAGCTGAAGATTGGGCAGAAGGTAAATGGACTGATGAGTTCAGTCTTTTTTTAATGAACATTTGTAAGTTTGAATGGTACATGAAATTCAAAGTTGAATTAACAACATGGAAACAATATTCTGTCAAATTAAACTTTGGACTGTAATTTCCAATCTGCATTGCTGTCATTAATTTTATTAATTTCATTCAGTTCAATAAACTTGTTATTAATAAATCAATTAATCAATTACGTTTTGTCATTTAGGTCAAGGGCAAGGTAACGAAAATTACAAACGAAGGCCTGGTACTGGAGTTGGAAAAAGGCAGCGTTCCAGCAACAGTGAGAAAGGAGCACTTTGAAAGAAAGTACAAAGTCGGGGAGAAGGTTGAGGCTGCGGTGCTTTGGATTGATTACGTCAACCAGTTGGCTGAAGTCACACTGGTCCCTCGCTTGGTCTCCGTTCTGAGTCCCAAATCGTTGGACAAGAGCGTCGTAGACGAGGGAAAGCTGATGCAGGGAAACATCCTCCTGGTTAACTCCTGGTTCGTCCTGGTCCACCTCAAGGGAAGGGGCAAGAATTCCATAGCAGCCCTACCGGTTCGACTGAACATCAACGACATTGCTCCGGACATGTCCCTTTTTGACATCCACAAGAAGGTCAGGGTTTATGGGGTTGTGGTGCAGGAGGAAGTCGAGGCCATTCCAGTTTCTGTCTGCATGCTGAAGAGCTGCTTTGAAGAGAACCAGGACTCTGTTCTTTCGAGTTCCAACTGTCTGTTGTCTGGCAAGAGGAAGAGGGGTGGGAAGAATGAAGAAAAGGGTGAAAGAAAAGGGGCGAAAAAAAGGAAGGTTGAGAAGGAAGAGGCCAAGGTGGAGGAAGAAGAGGAGTCGGAGGTTGAGAGCGAATTTACTGGAGCAGAGGAAGAAAATGACGAAGAAGATACGGAGGAAGAAGTGGAAGAAGTGGCAGAAGAAATGGAGACGGAAGTTGCAGCAGAGGATGAGAATAAAAAGGAGGAAGAAAAAGAAACCGAAATGGAGGTCGAGGAAGAGAAGGAAGAAGAGAAGATGCCAGAATGTGGGTTCTACTGGGACAGCAATGCTGCAGTGGAATCTGATTCGTCATCGTCAGATGACGAAGGGACGGAAGAAACCGAAACGAAGAAGAAGAAGAAGAAACTCTCTTCGGCCGAGAAGAGGCAGCTGGAACGCGAGAAGGAGCGCGAAATTAGAGAGAGGGAAGAGTACCTCTCGGGTAGTAACGTTCCGAATTCTGTGGACCAGTTTGATAGACTGGTCCTGGCCCAGCCGAACAGCTCCATTGTTTGGATTCAGTACATGACCTTCCACCTCCAGATGGCGGAAGTTGACAAGGCCACCGCAGTCGCCAGGAGGGCTGTTAGTACAATCAATTTCCGGGAAGAGGAGGAGAGGCTGAACGTGTGGAAGGCCTGGTTGAACATGGAATCGATTTTCGGAACTGACCAAAGTCTCAAGGCCCTCGTCGAAGAGGCCATCAAGATGAACGACGCCCAGCAGATCTATCAGCACATGCTGACCGTCCATGCAGAGGCTGGCAGAGCTGGCGAGTTGGAAAATCTCATCAGAGTTATTTGTGGCAAGAACGGCAAGTTCAAACACGTCCCGGAGATGTGGATCGATTGTGGCGCGGCTCTTCTTAAGCTGAATCTTAAATCGAAGGCGAGGATGCTGATGCAGAGGGCGCTACAGTCGCTGCCGGATCAACAACGTGAGTTTTGTTTCTAGTTTCTTATCATTTCTGTTTGTTTGTTCTGAAACAATTAATGTGGACATGTTTTTATTGTTTTATTACAGATGTGAATTTGATCGTGAGGTTTGCGTACCTGGAAAACAAACATGGGGACAACGAAAGATGTCAGACACTGTTTGAACAGGTTTTGACTTCGTATCCGAAACGAACTGACGTCTGGCTTTCATATGTTGACATTGCAATAAAAGCAGAAGACACTGATATGGCCAGGTTTGTATATGAACAAGAAAAATGTAGATTGTGATGTGGTTATTGTGTAATTGGTTGATTTTAATTTGGTGGTTTTGTTTGTACAGGAAAATCTTGCAACGAGCGATCAGCCAGCCAATTCCACCGAAGAAGATGAAGGCTATTTTCAAAAAGTATTTGGACTTCGAGACTCAGTATGGAACACCGGAAAATGTTGCGAATGTGAAAAAACTCGCGGCTGAATACGTGGAAAAACAATGCGATTAATGTTTTTCTCATTGTTTCTACATTCTTTTACAAAATGATATCATGTAGATGTACATATGTTTCGTTAATGTTATTACAAGTGTGTGGCTTGCGATAAAACCTAAATGTTTGCCAAGTTGGATGAAAATCTTCGAATGTTGTGTTTCAACATGTATAAAAAAAGTTATTCTGTGGTACTCCAGATTTTTGTGAAGAAGATAATACTACCATGGTAACTTACAAATCTGAAAAATCATTTTTGCATTTTACTGATGGCCAAGAATATAAGTAAATGTCGATAAAACTTTTTTTAAGTTTACTCCACTGATTTTTATAATAAACAATTAAACAAATGGAAATTTGCAATGATTATCTCTTTTTTTATTTGATTTACTTCCGGTCGGTAAAACAGATTTAGATTCTTATCACTTTTTTGCGAAGAAAAGAAAAGTCTGATAAAAATTGAGTTTTTAATAACAAGTTTTTTTGGCTTTTTTTATTGTTGTGTGTACGTTAACTATTTTTTTTTTTAATGATTGTCATAAATTGTTTGATAAATTTGAAAAAAGTTAGTGCGGTATTTTTTTATTGGTTGGTATGGCAGAGGGGAATCTGGCAACATTGTCAACTGACCGTCAAAAAATCTCCTGTTTCATCTTGTAATGCCCCGTCTTGAAATCGTCGTATGAACAAGTTTTTCGGTCTCATGAAATAATGAAAGAGGAAAAATCAAATTAGTCTCATTACTCAATCTTTAACTGTTTTGCAAAGTATCAAAAAAACAAAAAAAGGTATGAACATATCAATGAGACGATTTTTCCAGTGCAGAAACAGTGCCAGTTTAGTTTTTTAAGCTAAAAATCAGACAACCAGACGCTTTGTTTTGATTTTTCGACTGAAGTTTTAAAACACATCACTAAATCGAAAGAAAATAAACAGGTATTGTTAAATAAAATAACATTTTAAATGAAATAACATTTTACCTACAAAAAAAATTCAAAATCAATTTTGAAATGTAAACGTTGATTAAAAATTTTATTTTTCTAGAAATAAATCAAGTTTGGAGAACGATTCTGCGTAGAAAATTTTGAGCAGAAGTTCATTACACATTGCAAAAATTCAAGGTCACCAAAATGGTCACAAATTTGAGAAAACGAACTAGAAGGATCAGTTACACTGAAAAAGACTCGAAAGGTACAGCAAAAAAAATTATCAGCTATTAATATTTTATTTATTTATTTATTTTTTATTTTAATGATTAAAATGAATAAAAATAAGCCTAAAAATGCTGGTTTTTGTCCTAAAAATTTTAACAGGTAAATTCATCAACGAGTGTACATTTTGCAGTAAACGTATAGTCAAGAAAAGTGAGCTGAAATATCATGAACGAATTCACACAGGTATGTTGAAGCCTGGAAATTATGGAATCTTAAGTTGGGACATACAACTCAGCAAAATAGTCCGAACATTTTGTAATTTTGAATTATTAAATCGAGTAAGGTAAACGTATCTAATACGATTATAGTGTGCCTATGTGTGTTATGTTTGTTTAAAATATATTTTGAGTTTGTTACGAAATTGGAGACTGTGCAAAACATTTTATTCAAATTAATTGAAAAATAATACCCAATCATCGCGCATTTCAAATAATTCAATAATTGTCTCAAATAAGAATCAATTTTAAAACAAACTTAACACAAATAGGTATGCAATCACCGTTGTAGGTATGTTTACCTTAATACAAACGCAACTATAGGCAAATTTAAAAAAAAATTCGACTATTTCGAGACATTTGATTTAAAAATATTGTACAAACGCATGCTTTTATATCTATTTCCATCATTTGACTCAATTTCTATCTAAATTAAATATCTCAGTTTCCAAATAGTCAAATTTAAATAATAATAATAATAATAATAATAATAATAATAATAATTACCCACCGATGCGTTTAGATTTATAATCACAAATTACAAAAAAAGTCAAAACTATTACAAAATAGTTTTGATTTTTTTGCCGAGTTGTATGTCCCTCTAAAAGTACTATTAGACGTCAACTTACTCGAGCGTTGTTTATATTTGATTCGATGGACTGTTCGATATCCCTAAATTTATAATATATTTTTTATTAATTACGTCCGCTTATACTATTTATTTGTTTATTTTGTTTTTACATGTCACATAGTAGGTAGATCTTTTGTATTTGTTAAAGGGTATTTCCCGTTTAATAAATTATTATTATTATTATTATTATTACTGAAATGTTATAAAATTTGTCATTTTACACAGGTGAAAGGCCCTACAGATGTAAGGAATGTGGAAAACGGTTCATCAAGCCCTCAACCCTGCGATACCACATTCGAATTCACACAGGCGAGAAGCCCTACAAATGTCAAAACTGCGACAAACATTTTCGCACCTGTTCCTTATTGAAACAACACCAATTCATTCACACAGGCGAGAGACCGTTCGGCTGTTCGGACTGCGACAAGCGGTTCCGCCTGAAATATAAGTTGTCGTTACACAAGCGAATCCACACCGACGAGAGACCCTACAAATGTCACGACTGCGACAAGCGTTTTCGCGTTTCCTACGCGCTGGCGCAGCATCTGAAGATTCACACAGGAGAGAAACCCTACAAATGTCACGACTGCGACAAGCGTTTTCGCATTTCCTACGCGCTGGCGCAGCATCTGAAGATTCACACAGGGGAGAAGCCCTACAAATGTCTCGAGTGCGACAAGCGGTTTCGCACCTCCTCCGTTCTGAGACAGCACCGGATGATTCACACCGATGAGAAACCGTTCGGTTGTGCCAACTGCGACATGCGGTTCCGCTGGAAAGAGTCTTTGAAGTCTCACCAGAGACTTCACACTGGTGACAAGCTGTATTATTGTAAATTCTGCCGTAAAAGGTACCTCAGTTATTGTGACCTGGAGATACACGAGAAGACCCACTCTGAAGAGGTCACTTACAAGTGTACAACTTGTTGTCGGGGATTGAAAAGTTTGGTTGCGCTGACCAGACACAAAGACATCCACTTGCGGAAATACACATGCGAATTATGTGACCAAGTGTTCTCTCGCCCCTACCGTCTGAAGATCCATGTGATGAGCAGACACACAGGCGTGCGACCTTACAGCTGCTCGAGTTGCGGTAAATCGTTTGTCACAATCAGCCATTTGAAGAGCCACGCCAAGTTGCACACTGGCGAGAGACCGTACGGTTGTGGACTGTGTGGGAAACGGTATATTCAAAAGTCGCACCTGACGAGGCACGAGAAGGATGCTTGTGTGAAACCGTTTAGTTGTCGGTACTGCCAGAGAGCCTTCATGAAGAAGAAACAGTTAAATTCTCACGAGAAGAAACATTTAGATGGCAAATTTGTGTGTTGCAATTTTTGCTGGAGGTTCTTTGGGAGTAAGAAGGTTTTGACAAGGCACATTGAGGATCGTCATTTGAAGTCTGAAAAAGTTGAAGAGGACGAAAAATTTGGCGTCGTTTGTTTGTACTGTTCGGAAACGTTTGAGGATGTTGGGAGGTTGGAGGTTCATGTTCGGAAGTACTTCGATGAGATGGAGAAGGTGGATTTGAGTCCAAAACGAGGCGAAATTTTGTGTTTGAACTGTTCGGCTGGGTTTGGAAGTTGTGATGAGTTGAAAGTTCATTTGAAAAAGTATTACGAGGTTTTAGCGTGAGCTGAAAAACATTTGTATATGATTATGTTATTTTATATTACTTTACTAGTTTTTAATGTTTTAGAATAATTTATATTGGTTTATATTTTCTTATAATGATTTATATTATATTATTATAATATGTTATATTATTCGACGAGTTTAAAACAATGATTTTAATCAAATTTGCGATCAACTGTTCATCAAATTTTAATTTGATCAATAATTTACTGTTCCCAGTAAAAAAAAACAATTGATCAAATTATGAACAACGAATGTTTTTCAATGAAAAAACATTATAATTTATTTTATACTGCGGTATTTAATTATAAAAATGAAAATACAAAGAAATAAATTGTCCACGATTCGTAAATTCAGTACTACAAACTTTTATTCGTGTCTTATGTCGTCGTTGGTAAATTCAGTTACAACTAAGAAATCTACTAGCCAAGCAAATTATTAATAAACTGAAATTAAAACCGATCGGGTAACACAACCCACAAGATAGCGCACAAACCAAACAATCCAATGAAAATGAATCATCAGTCAACAGTGTATCTCATTTTTTTTATTCATTTTCTTCCATCGGTTTAAAACATTAAAATACATCTCATAAAATCAGTAAATCTCATAAAAATTATACACAAATTTGTTAAAATACTTTTCATATCGAGTTTCCAAAGATGTTACAAGTTTTTTTTTATTCTTTTTCGTTTAGTTTAGTTCTCGAGTATTTTTCAATTTTACAAAACTGTAATTCATTTCATCATCACATTAGAAAATTAACTTTTCGAGTATCAGTTGAGAATGAAAAAAACTTAAAATTATTATTAGTAGCGCGCTGCGCCGTTTCGATCGCCCTTACTTTACGTTTTACAACTTGTACTTGGCTCCACGAACGATAGGGAATTTGTCGCCCGTGCAAGTTCCTCTGAAATCGTCCAGCGACAGGTCGACGATCGCGACTCCGCCGAGCCCCTTGTTCTTCACATACAGAGCCTTGTTTCCAGCAGTGTCAGGGTCCTCGTAACCAACCCAGATGCCCTCCTCGCCCGAGTTCGCGTTGTATCTCTGGTACGCATAGCCGCCGTACTTTTTGGATGGGTCGCCCACTCTCGTGAGCCTGCCGACTGCACTTTCGGTCAAACGAGAGCAGACTTCAGGATACGACAGCAAGCCGGGAATGTTGGTCTGGGGACCTTCTCTTCCTGGACCATCTACAGTCACTGGTGGGACACCTGCAGCCTCACTATCTTCGGTCATCTTCCATGTTCTTCCAAACGCGGGAATTCCTACAACAACTTTGGTTCCTGGAGTTCCATGTTCCAGCCAGTATCTAAAAGTTATCAATTTTTTTAATTTAGTTTCATTTCAAAGTTATTATAAAATATGATTAATGTGAAACTTAATGTAACATTTTGTTTATATATAATGTTTCAGCTAGTATCTACGAAACGATCAATTTTTAAATTTCGCCTTGTAAAAAAGATCATATATTGTCCATATATTATCAGTAGATTGACAATATATTATTTTTCATCAAATCATATATTGTTCATATATTGACAATATATTGACCATATATATTTCAGTATTTTTCCGTACATGGGCTATATATTGGCAATATATTATCAATAGATTGACGATATATTATTTTTCATCAAATCATATATTGTTCATATATTGACAATATATTGACCATATGTATTTGGGTATTTTTCCGTATATGGACTATATATTGTCAATATATTAGCAATTTTCCAAAATGATCAATATATTCATACATACATAGGCAATATATCGCCTATGTATAGTCAATTATTGTCCATATATTGGCAATATATTGTAAATATATGATGTCTCAAATAATATATTGTTCATATATGTTTTATGTATGGAAATATATGATCCTTTTTACTAGGGTCAGTTTCATTTGAAAGTTATTATAAAATATAATATATATAAAATCAATTTTCTAATTTTCGTTTCATTTGCAATTTTTATAAATATGATAAATATAAAATTAAATGTAACATTGGTTATTATATATATGTATATAATCTTGTCTATTTTGCATAGAAAAAATATGTTGTTATGTATGTGATCGTGTAGGTTCGTATATATCGTCGTGGCAAAAATATACCTAGTCATTGAATCGACGTTATCATCGGGAACGCGTCCATAACTTTCATAAATGGGAGCTGGGAAATCTGCCTCCTTTGGATTTCTTTCTGGAGTCTTCTGATCGAAAGCAAACAAATGCACAGCATCGATGTGAGGAGACAACACTCTAGCATCATAGTATACTAAAAAGGAAATCATTCAATTTGAATTATTGCAATTTATATATAGGAGGGGGTGGGTAAAATAAAAAAAATATCTTTGAAACTCACTACTGGAGTTGACATGAGGAAGGACAGAGATTGAAAGAGCCCGGTTCCTAGATCTGAGCTGAGTTTTTAAGTCTCTGACGAGGATGCTGAAACCATCGCGGTGCTCCTGTTCCTTGTCGTCCTTGAACTTGCCGTAGCCGAATGTCTTTTTGATTCCGTGCCAGAGGGAGCCGAATGTTCCGCGGTTCTTCTTTACCTTGGCCGGTGGGAACTGCCAAGCTAAGTCGATTCCGTCAAAGTCGTAGTCTCCGACCAGACGGATCACTGAGTTGATGAATTTGGTTCTCGCTTCGGATGTTTCAGTCTGAGAGGAACCAAAATATTAAATTATTTCAAGCAATATACATTTTTATATAAAAATAAATCAAATTTCAAATGTAAAAGCGAGATAACAGATATGACTTTATATATTTAGAGTCATATATGTTTCACGTTATTAAAAATCTACATTGGATTATATATAACGTATATGATGTCATAAGTGAAATCTTATATATTTTTTTCAATAATAAACTTTTCGTTTCGTCTTATATATAAGATTTATTATGTATATGATGTCATATACACAATCATATATGTTTTTATTAGTAATTCGATGGGAATATATATAACGTATATGACGTCATATTTGAAATTATGTATATATATTATTTTAATAATAAAAACCTTTTCGTAGACTTATACATAAGACACATAACATATATGATTCCATATAACCAGTCATATATGTTTCTCATCAGTAAAAACCTATCTTTATCAGTATTATATGTAACGTAACGTATATACGACGTCATATATGGAAGCCACGTACATATATTCCCCAATAACACAACTCCACTTTTCCTTGGCTCATATATAAGACATAAAACACACATGACATCATATATCCAGTGATATATATTCCTGACTGGTAAAATCCCCAGATTTGGTGCGACCAAATCGTAAACAAATGATAATTGCACGTACGAGTCTCAAGTATTTGTGCGTTTCTTCATATGGGTCAGCGTTTCCGCCAATGCTCAGATAAACTCTTAGATCTGGGTGTGTTTTCTTCAATTGTGTGACTAAACGATAGAACGCATAGCCGGCCCCAGTATCCAACATCGGATTCAGAGGCACCGCTTCGAAATTGTCGGCATTGATCCCGGCGTAACCGTACACCAGATGCGTACAAAGGGACAAGGCCGGAGTCAAGTCGTTAACTTCGAACTTCGCAGGTCCTAGAAAAAAATAACATCGTTATGCAGATTGGTTGTAATTTCGTTCAATTGGCTGATTGAACAAGTCGGTTTTACCATGCCGGTAGAACGCCGTGGAATTCCAGAAACAAACAACTTTATTGTGGTCAAGGTTGTTTGTAACTGCGGCAAAACTCGTGTCCGCTATTAGCCAAATGGCTAAGAGATAAAACTTCCACATCACTTTCTTTTGCGATAACTGTAACAATTTCTTTTTGTCAGTCGAAAATATCATTAATAGAGGAGACATAGTTTTTTTACATTTTTTTTTAGTAATAGATATATGTTTGTGCGTCAAAACATGTTTATTTTGAGGGCCTGGGGTAACTGTGACACGTGGGGTGATGTGCCTGATGGAAATAGTGTCGTGTCTGTCCAAAACAACTTTTTTGCCTTGGTTCAATTATTTCAGTTTGGAAAATTATTAAAAATTATGTTCAAGTTTTTATTCAATTATTAAAATTTTTACCATAAAATTTACATTTTTTCATATCTTATTTATACAAATTATTGCCGGTTTATAAATGAGAATATTATTTTATATTTATTACATTACATATTCTTATATATTATTTGTTATTATTATTTATAATCTTTATGATTTTATTACATTATTTTTATTATTTTTTTTATTATTGTTTAATTATTTTTATATTACACATTACCATACCTTTTTTATATTATAATATTATATCTATTTGTATAATTTTATTTTATTTTTTTCGTCCTGAACATTTATAACACCATTAATTATTATGATTAATTATCATTTGAAAAACGCTAATATTTTTACTGTCCGACTTAAAATAATTTAGTTTTATTGAAATTCAACATTCTTTCACGAAGTGATTTAGCGAAATTAGATAAGTAACGATGAACTTGTGCGAAAAACGTATTCTTGACATTTTCCAATCGTCAGTGCAACTAACTTTAATGTTATTCTAGAATGACGATTTGATTAGAGCCTTCTATACGGAAAACCGAGGTCGCGTAGAAAAAATCTCGCCACGAATAGAATAGGCCTTTTAAAAAAACATTTGTCTTTCTTGTTCCAGTTTATTACATAATTTTATAAACAAAACCAATTCCTCTTATTTTATTACGTTTATGATTTACATTTTTCCACGCAAGTTATATCGTTTCAAAAAAACCATCATAATAAAAAAAATGCAACTGGGATGAAGCTGAAAACACGTTTTTTTTATAAAACCAAACAACTTGTGGACAAAATTTATTCAGTTTTTGTAGACGAAAATTTTAAAAAGATTAAGTTTTTTTTGATGAAGTGTGTATATTTCAGTCAAATTCAAAAATGTGTATCATGAATATTCAATTTTATTGGTTTGTCATTGTGTACGTCCATTTGAATGCGTTTATATTTCGGTGACGTGGTTTTACACGATTTGGATGTAAACACATTATCATCTCTCTCATATTATGCTTTTAAAATATACGACCTTAACACCAAGTTTTTCAAGATCTTATGAATATTATATGGCCTTTTTTTTCGACAGGACTGCTCGAAATTTTCCACCAGTCCTATTGTGCCACACCTCGAACACATTTTATTTTTCATTGTTTTTCTAAACCCATTTTGTTCAACTAGACGATGCAATATATCTCCTTTAATTTATTCTATCACACTGATAAAGAAGATCCAATAAAAAGATTGCATTTTTATTTCGTCCTTAAAACTGAAACATATATTTGAACTGGTCTTCTAAGAATAACAAAACTGATAACGAAAGAGAAGATTTAACTTGTACAAATTCTAAAATTGCAAAATTTATAACCTCATATATAAATGTAGATATAATATACAAGATCAATTTTCAAATTGAAATGTTAAAAGTGAAAAACAAAGAGAGAGATTCAGTTTGTATTGATTGGTTATATATGGTCATATATGAGTTCAGATATAATGTACAAAAAAAATTCAATTAGTTGATGAAAATTTCAAAACAATCAAATATGAACCAAAAAATAGGAAGTAAAATAAAATGAAAACAATACGAAAACAAATTAATTTGTGTAAATTGGTTGTATATGGTGTCATATATGGGTTGGGATATAATATACAAGACAAATTGAATGGGTTGATATAAAAAGTTGTGAAAATGTAATAAGAGAAAATATAAATTGAAAATTGACAGATTATAAAATGACTTACTCGATACACAGAATGAACACTACTGACTGAAGACTGAAGATCATGTATCCCTATATGTTGCTCTCGGACTTTGCTGGGTCGTCTCATCGTCGCCCGGCAAAGGAGCGGGAGGGGTTAATAGTTTATACCAAACTTGTTTTTCATTACATCACCGCTTTCTTAGCCTGGCTATCTGGCAGGGAAAACAAAATTCGAACACGAAACGTTGTGTTCCAAAATGCTCTCACATTATTTTGGATAATTTTGCAACAAGTTATTATAACAATTGGAATATATCATGCAAAGTTGAAAAAAAACTAGATGCGATTACAGCGGGGAACAATGAGATAGGTTTTGTGTAGAAAAAAATGTTGATTGTAACGCTATATTCAATTACTGACAAAGATGTAAATAATGGAGTGCAAAGAGAGCATCAGCCCCCTGTGTTTATTCTACCATCAAAGAACTCTTGTTGGAAAAATTAGGGCACGCAAATACCGCAGCGCCAGCTGCTCCCCAGGGGGTCGTTGCTTAATCGTCTAGTCTCACCGACATAAAATACAACTTTGCAACCTTTATTTTTACAATTATTCATTTCTATTTATTTTCGTTTTTATTTTCTTTTTTGGATGTATCAGATTTTATATATAATCATTTTAGTAGAAAGAATCATATATTTTTGAAGAAAAAATAATATTGTACAAAAATATATCATATATAAGCAAATATACGGTATATCTGATGGTATAATGTTGTTGGATATATCAGGTTTATATATAATCATCGTGGTTGAAAAGATCATATATTTTTTTAAGGAAAAAAAAATATAAATAAATATATTCTATATCTGATTGCATAATATATAATGAGATATATCATTATATTATAATGATCATATTATATTATAAATCATATTTGATTTAATTTTGAAGATTTTAATAATTATATTTCATATATAATATAACATATAAGTAAAAAGAGATTTTTTCTTCTTTTTTAATTTTTTTAGTTAAAAATCATATATTTAAAAAAAAGAATATTGTATATTAATATATAACGTATAGACCAATGTATAATATATCTGATGGTATAATATATAATCAGATATTATTATATCACAAACCATATTTGATGACACTAATAATTATTATATTTTTTATGAATTGATAATATATGAATGAAAAGGGGTTTTTTGTGTCTTTCTTATTTCTAATAATTTCTTAAAATTTGATTTGGTGATATATTTGAAGAGCAACAAAAAAAGTACGAATAAAAATATTTGTACGTGATCATATATCTTATAAAATGATATAACAGTTAACATTTCAGATGGTGGGAAAAGAAAGATGGTGGTGCACCTGTTAAGCTCAGGGTGGTGAAAAAAATTCGAAGAAGAATCAGAGAGGCAGAAGGGTCTTCCGGCGCTAATTTACTATAGCAACGAGATGGGCGGTGCGTCAATATTGCGACGTCGCAGAGCTACTTCGTAATGGCGTCGACGGCTGTGCGGATTCTCACGAGGCCGATCTTTACTCCATATAACCAAATATATCAAAGATATACAAAAATTGCTAACAACAATTTCAAACAAAAATATACCTTCACACTCAAACTGCACGAACAATTTTTCAATCATTTAATTTTTTTTTTCTTATATAACAAAATGTATAAAAAATTTATATAAAAGATATTATATATAAAAAGAATTTCCAAACATTCGGATTTGAACTGTACAAAAAAATTTTTTCAAATCGAACAAATTGGTATTTTTTGAACTGTCTCAAAGATTGAAACACAATTGATAAAACAAAATATACACCCAAATTTAGAAAAGCAAATTTGTGAATTGTATATAAAAGGATTGAAAAGGACAAACGCGCACTTATGCGTGAAAAGGACGGTGTGAAGATTAGATCGGGATCCCCTAATCTCTTTTCCTTTTTTTTTTCTATCGTCGTATTCATTTTTGAATTAAGAAAAATTATCGAATCATATATCAATTGAGTGTGGTGTACACATGATGAGTAGTAACACCGAGGGACTCGACCCCATGCACCAGGGGTAACTATACGCTACACTTGTACATTAATCCTCGCAGCTGGAGTGATGTACAAATAACGTATTAATACCTAATCTTGCTTCATCATGGACGCATAGGTACGGACTTGCGGCTACAAAAGGTGCGCTTAAAATAACGTCCTATTGTGTCTCATTCAAATGTTGTCTCAAGTGTGACGAGGATTTGCACATTTTTTCATCGTCAGTTTTTACCTATTTATTGTTTCTCATTTACATCTGTTTAAAATTACTTTATCAACTAATCATGCGTCTCAATGTAACATTGCAACTGCACACCACCTGGACTACTTCTCATATTTTTTTTCACAAACAAAAATTGTCTGTCGAGAAACACAAATTTCCAAAACGAAAAAACATTTTAAAAAATAACAATACATTTCGCCTGTCCAACTTGGTCCAACTTGTCAACGAAAAAAAAAAAAAAATTGAAGAAAAAGTATATGTTTGCACGTATGGAACCCTTTTTTAGTTTTTTATACAAAATTGTTTTATTGTTTTCATATAATCTACAACCAAAGTTGACTAGAACAGTATGATTAGTTTTGTCGGTGATATTAATGTCGCCTTAATTACTAAATAACATGTTGGAACAAAAAAGAACAAACTACATAGAAAAAAAATGAAACAAAATCACAGCTGTTGAAAGTGTGTACAAAGTGTGTTGACGAATGAAAAACAAAAAGATAAGACGCGCTATTTACACATATCTTTTGTGATTCCATTGTTCCACTTTTTATGTACAGAAGATGGAAAGTTCGTTTTCACCGCGTATGGTAGTTATTCGAATGACGCGCCGCCATTTTTTGTTGACCGTGGGTCCTCGGGGGTCCAAACTTTGGCAAACATCGTGCCGTTCGGTGAGATGTCCGATTTGCGAGACCAGGAGAGGGAATGGAAAATGATCGAGTTTCCTCCAGTGCCTATGAAAACACGTTCAAATGTCGAATCAAATGAAATAGATTTTTGGTTTGTGACAAAAATATAGTTTAGTGTATGTGAACAATATATATGAATATTTATGACATATTTGTGGAAATAAATTTTTGAAATATAGGGATATATATATATTGAGATATTGAGATGGTGCATGTGGATTTATATGATGATGAATATGTCATTATATGTATATGGAATAGATAGTGCTTTCCAATGATACCAATGATAAATAATATATAAACATATATGACGGTATATTTGAAAATATATGATGACATATATAACAACATATTTTTTATGTCAAAATTAAAGGTATTTTGATATTATTATATGGGGCTTCTGCAATTGCGCCGACATGAATAAAAAAATAGATAAGAATCCTGCGTTTAGATTACGCAGTTGCGCCGAATCAAAATATATATGAGTAGCGCCGAATTGAAATTGTACACTTGTCGGTCATAATTAGATCTGCTCTGAGAAAAATTGGCAAGGCTGCGAAATCGACTCAATTGTGTGTACGAATTTTCAATGGGCACCGGGCGAACTGCGTCTGAGGTACACTTGCACTTAGTTTTTGGTAATGTTCCGAGAGTTGAATCGACTTGAAATTTTGTA
>JAAMPD010001748.1:0-20729 GCA_025266255.1 Trissolcus basalis | reverse complement strand
CACGCCTGAAGTTCGCCGTTACAGATATCTGCCAACTTCACGTGATAGAAGTGATAAGTTCATCATGTTGCATTATAAAAAAACATAATCAAAGGATTCGTTATCTTAAAGTAAACTACCATCAATTTGTTAAAAAGAAGTTAAAAATAGTATACATAATTAACAGTTTCATTCTCATTTAAAAGTTAAAAAATTTGAGGTTAAGAATAAAAAAAGTTTTCTTTTTTTCAAGCCAAACAATGACGTGATTTCGAAATAAACTTTCGTAAAAATAAATGGAATTAGAAATATTATTTTCAAATAAAAATTTAGAAATAAGTATTTATCACAAGATTTTTATCGTTCTTCAATGGTTTTGTTTTGAAAATTACTCAAACAGCCAAAGTCGCGCGCGAAGCGCGCGACATTTCTGGTAAATGTAATCCTATCTACGGAACTCTGAACGTATATTCCAATTTAGAAATTTATTGTATTGTATAGCCAAAAAACAAAATAATCAGTATTTTCCGTAACTGAACAGTATACAAACAATATCAAATTCATTTTTTCAAACATAAACAACAGGAACCAAAGGAACAGTTTTATTTATTTTTTCTTAAGGAATTCGATACTTATTGTTACCTTTTTTTCGCATTTCAAAGTTGTATCTTGCAAGTTAGTATTTTCTAAATATATTACTAAATAATGAACACAGTATATGTTATTGTTTATGTATTATATCATAATTGGATAATTTTATATCCTGATGATTGTTTTCTTATGAATAGAAGAACGCGCTATGCTATGGCTGTATCTTCCAAAACAATGAGTAAGACAAGGACGGTTAGCCATGTTTACATACAACAATGACAAAGATGTCAAATGATACAACAATGTCATATATGAAAACAAGATTTGTTTTTCATTTTTCATTAAATAAAGGTGGAAAGAATAATAATAAAAATACTCATACAAAACATAGAATTTAAATTGTGTTCAATAAATTAATGTATATACGTTTCCAATTTTTTCAATTAAATCAAAGGCGTTTCTTTTTCAGTATTTTCATTCATACTATAATTCTTAGGCTAAATATCTCTTGCTATGCATTATATCTTATTCGGAAATGTATCTAAATTATTTTATTTAAAACATTAAACCATACTATTTTTGTTTAAAAAACAAAATATAAAAAGTGTAATATATCGATTCAATTAACATATCTTGAACTTAAAACCTAAGCGAATAAATATAATGATCGGATGAATATTCTATCTGAATGCTTCGAATGTGGATAACAGTACCAGAGTGGAATCAGATTCACATTAATTCTATTCGCGTGACTTATAGAATTCTGATTTATCAGAATAAATGTAAACCACTGATAAGTACTGTAGACTTGCATTAAAGCTTTTGATTATGCATTGTCGCGAGATCGAATGTTTACCCATTGCACGTTTGTAAAATGGAGACTATACATCATTCGATTCTCTCATTGATACTACTCGGGCTTCAAAATAGTTCAGAAATGACATCACCGGGACACCCCTGACCCTTGGATGCCATTCTCAAAGCCAAACGAAAACAAGAGCATGAAACAAAAAAGGGGGCAAAAAAACGCAAACGTCTCCCTACAGTTCCTGCGAGCATTAAAAAACGCACCTGAGCATACAATGAATCCTTGTGAGTTTTTATAATATTTTCGACTTCGTCGTGCTCGGCACATCGGTGTGTCGTGTGTGTGTATGTGTCGAGTGCATGCACACGTAAAAATGAACACCATACACACACAGACAATCGACAGGTAGGTTTCGCAAAGTGAGGTGCTGCCACCTGAATTTGCTCGCAGGTGAGGGAGACGGAGCGCGAGATAGGTGGCAAGCTTTTGAAAAAGAGAGGGACGCATGGAGATAAACAGGTCCAACGAGTGAACCCCCCTCCCAAAGAGTGGTGAGCGCAAGCGCACAACAACGAGCCTACGGCTACCTTTTGCTGGTACCAACCGGCTGGTTCTTGAGGCCCTCAAAGTCTTACAGCTACTCGCTGCGACGACCGACAGTTCGCCGCCAAAAAGCCGGAAACACGCTGTGCTTATCGCATTTCAAAACGGTTTTGTTGTCGGTCTTTCATTATTATTGTTACGCTTAATTTTTTTTATCACGAATTTTTGTGAGTTGATCAATCATTTTTTAACAAAGTGTTATAAAAGTGTGACCTGACTGCAAGGAGTATTCAAATTGACTATCGATCCCTGGGATAGCAATTAGCGGACTATTGTGCCGGGCGTGCCATGCGGTACTAATTTGTGCTAGGGTGAGTTTCCGACTACACCATGCATGTTTAGATTTTTTATCATGTCTAAAAAGTTGTTCTTCAAATGGACTACTAGTTGCACACGTATAATGTAAAGTATCGTCGAGTACATAATTTTGCATCAAAGTTGTGAGAAAGATCTATCAAAGTTATGAGACAACTAGAAATAATTTTATCAAGAAAAAACGCCGCGATGATTGCTATAATTCAGCATTACTAAATTGCAATGACATTTATGTATACCTATCTATTCTATAAATTTAAAACTGCAGGATATTTTATCATGAATACAAAATATTTTGCAACAAACACAACAATTTGAGAAAAAAAAACTTGATGACTGTATTCAACACGCAGAGCAACATTCCCAGTCGCGAATGATTGATGCATTTGTTCAACAAAACTTCTTTCGGCATGAACGTTATTTTGTATTGCAAAATGTTAATGTTTTGAAAAAAAGAAAAAGAGAATCTTTCAATAACCGAAAATCGTCATGAATAAATGATCGATCATTCGAGAGTTCGTATGGTTACTAATATATATGATTATGCATCAAAGCCAAAAGTTTTAATTAGTGAAATCGTTTCAAACAAACAAATCACAACCGTGATTGAGTCAATGTGATATTAATTATCATCAATCCTATATATTAGAGATGATTTTTAATTGAAGATTTATGTTATCCTGTGATAGCAATACTTTTTTATTGCACTTTCTCTCGTATTGTCCACGTTCATATATGTAAATTACGATTTTTAGAGGTGATTGAAAAATGTAGTTCTTTTCACTGGATAAATTGATTTGTCCAAATTTATTTCAATATTATTCATATAAGATTATAATTGACTATTGATGTTGTTCTGGTGTTTCCTTACACCATCACACACCATATTGAACTTCAAACTGCATTTTCAGGGTGTGTGTAAAATAAATGGCATTGCACTGCAAAAGCTTGTACATTCCATTCTTTTTGTAACCATGGTTACAAAAAGAATTTACAGTATTTTATTACGACGTTTATTTAAGACAATATCATCCGAGTTTTACGATAGTCGTTAATAAAAAGAGCATTCAAATGAAAAACATAAGAACACCATGAAATTAAAGTTGATAGAAATTTAGAATGTTTTTAATAACTTCAAAAAATGTTCGTCTGGGTACGAAAGTTTATGCAAAATCCGAAAATGAAATTGTTCAAAAAATTTGTTCATAATATATGGTAAGAAAGTGACTCTCATACGCATCAATGTCTTAATATGGAAAATGTACATTTTCCGCACTGACATTTATGTGCACTTTTGGCACTTTCTTAGAATTTGTTTTAAAAAATAGTATAAGTACTTATTTGGCAATCGACAAGTTTCCGCATATTCTACGACAATCAATTAATTATTACTGTTCTTAAATTATTAAGTCAGCTTGAAATTTTAAAATTACATGAAAGAATAACAATTTTTAAAAGAGGGTTCCAATCTGAGAAAACGTCCAAAACATTTTTCAGAGCCATAATTTAAAATTTAAATGTTTTAAACATTTGCTCAAAATTACTAACGGAAAATATTGCTTTGATTAAATTGATGTATTTTCAATAATTTTCAGATTTGAACAAACTATAAATTATATAAAAAAAATTACGCATGATCCTAACTGACATTTTTTTACACATTGAAATTGAATTCACTTCGAACAATTTGGTAGACTTAGACTCTTACTGCTAGAATAATATTTATTCTATAAAGTGACCGAATTTTATATAATAAGGACACAGTAATTCTTGCCCTTTTGAAACATTATCTAGAAAGATTTCGGCAGTCCAGCAACATTTCACCTGTATCCTGTCCCTATCACTTAACGTGCATGAGAAGGGGTCTATATATAAAACGATGGTTTTGGAAGCACTGATCCATACCTTAATGCATACGATACTGATCACATTCATAATCCTGTTTCTTAACAACCAATCTGTATTAAAATTTATCAAGAATTTTGTCAGATTTAAAATTAGCGAGTCAGAGACAAAAACCGAGGACTCAATTTTTTATAATAAATTTAAGTCTTTAAATATGTGAAAGGCTAACAAAATGAAACAAAACAAAGTATTCCATGATTATTTAAAGGCACAGACGACATATCTCGGAAAATAATACCGTTATTAACAAATGATAAGAAAATACTATTATTCTCTTTGTATGCTGGTCACAGTTTGAGCACAGTTGTGTAGAGAATCTTCTACAAAAAAATATATAAAAAAATAGATAAAAAGGTTAATAAACTTGAATCTATTTTAAACTCGCATTCGCTCAAGTTAATATCTAATAGGACTGATAGCCCGCACGTTTCATTATGTTCTTTTTTCAACGTATATTGGAAAGGAAGAACGGAATATTTATGTGAACAGAGACATCGATGCCGGGTAGACGATGAGCAAGTCTAAAACGTCAACGCCTCGCGCGAAAACAGCCGGATTTCCGGCACGCGAATCGTCATGCACAGCTTGGATTTTTAGAGCCAAGCCCACGCTTCTTTTTCAAATAAAACCGACATTGTCTGAGAGCACAAACTAGCAAAAATATATGCACATTTATGTAACACTGTTTGATCGTTTTCATATCAACAAAAATCAAAAACATTCAATCTGCGAAGAGAATGGACTGTACATTCTTGTTGTATGTATGATATATGTATATAAGCCAAATGTTTACTGCTTCTTATATAACATACTTTTTTGTATTAATAAAATCACTTATTTCTAATGCATAACCATATGTTATTATGACCATTAGATATATATATATAATTTAATACCATTTTATGGTCTTGTTAAGAAGTGAGGAAAAACAATATTTTAACATTTTCATATATAGCAAAATAAAAACACTCATTTCTTCACAACATAACTTTATTAATAATACATTAATGTGTAATGCTTCGCATACTAACCTAATTACTCTTAATGTCTGATTATAATAACCACATATGTTTATAATAATTTAGAGTTTCTTCGTTTCTTTGCTCCGTAAAGTTTTAAATCGCGTACCCTGTTTTTGAAACTTGTTTGATAACATATTTTTTTATCGAATCGAAACATTTTTGGAAAATCTTCATAAATCGTCATGATAAATGCTAAAAAAATTGTTCGATCGATGAATATTAATACATAATACAAAGAAATTAGAAACTTTAGATGTGTACACTTTCACTGTATACCTATATATATTCTCTCGGTATGCGGCAACTTTTGATTTTTTTCTCCAACACAAGTGGAATTGAATCAAATAAATAATAAAAATTAGACAAATCAGTTAACAAATTTTTATTGGCAATTCAGACATTGTAATGAATGTAAACAATTTTATATCATTTAGCGTAGTGAAAAGAATCGTACATTGTCCAAACATATTGAATGCACACATTACAATATGTTATGATATGAAAAAGTAATAAAAAATTCTGTAAAACTGAACAATATTAGCATATATTGGCAAAATATTTTTGATATATGAAATTGTATTTTTTTTTTTAATGATATTGTATTTCGTGCAAATTAATTTTTGATTTCTGATGTCAGTTTCTTGTGATTAAAATCAATCATTTGTTGATTCGTTCAATTTCAAGAAGCATTTCTAAGAATATTCATTGTGTATTCAAATTTATTAATTATATTCTTATATTTTTGATGCCGCGTTTGTTGTGTCTGATGATGACTTTGAAGATATAATATAAAAAAGAAATTGGTTTTGTTATAAAACCGACAAATTCAAATATATCGCGTGCACCAGCCATAAATTATTTCGGCGTGACCAGAGGAAATAGCATTGTGATTCCAGACGAGTTTAAAAGATGGCAAGGGTCGGTCACGTAGACCTAAGCAAGGACTGACTTTGCACAGTGAAAATCATGTATGTGTATGCAGTCAGCAGGACCGTGGGTGTGTTCTTCGAAGAATCCATAAGATCAAACACTACAAAAATGCAGTACATTTTTGGTCAAATTTTTTAACAGGCGTATTTCAAAATAAACTCGTTACTAGTTAGAGTTTACA
The DNA here is from genome assembly GCA_025266255.1 of Trissolcus basalis. Classification (NCBI taxonomy): domain Eukaryota; kingdom Metazoa; phylum Arthropoda; class Insecta; order Hymenoptera; family Scelionidae; genus Trissolcus; species Trissolcus basalis. The sequence goes on along the minus strand of JAAMPD010001748.1, from coordinate 14,395 downwards.
ATTTTTATAATAGTATATGAAATACCCTAAAAAACATATTCAATTTTCTATAAAAATAGCACAAATTTTTCAAATAAATTTTAAAGGGACATTGATTGATAGAAACAAAAATAAATATCCAAATTGTGACGTTATTTGTACAAAAACATATTTGGTGTAGAAGTTCGAATTTTGCAATAAAAACAACTTTTTTTCTTGGGATACATAATTCATATCAATTGTGTAAATAGCCAGTATGAAATATATATCGTGTTCTCAATTATAGATTTTATATAATAACTGCATTATAATGTGTAATGTTGGTGTAAAAAAAATTCCAATGCGCCTATAAAATAGATTTCACTACTGTTTCACTTGCGAAGTTATATGATTGACCAGTAAATTTAAATACACATGGCGAGAGAAAAAAAGCATGAAGGTCCCAAACACAAAAAAGAGCAAATCATTTTTGATGGTATTCCTTTTGGGCCCACCATAAACTTGAGGTTGCAAGTTACTTTTGAATGGCATTATAAAAGCATGTTCATTCGTGTTTCGTCTCAAGTGCAATAGGTCATTGGACTTGATTGCCGATTGCTAAAGCTTTTGTATGCGTTAGTCTCATAGATTGGCGTAATTTATTTACGGGAAACGCCAGCGTCCGTGAAACTGAGCCAAGTTACGGAGAATGTGCATGCATTCTTACACACAAATTCCTACGCCCACACGCACAAATTTCTTAGATATATAATTGTTCATGCGACTATTAAGCGTACGTAATCTCAATTGATTTTTCGTTAAAAATCAGATTTTTTCTTGATATTACAACGAAGTCACGGCTAGTGGCATATAATAATCATAACAAAACGATTATGCAATTGTAATGTCTCCGGCATGGTGAAAAATGATCCATCATTGCATAACCTAGCGAAAAGATACATATATGTCGCATAGACGCTACATATATACAATATCCGTACTGCATATATATGGAAAATATATGTACAGTCTACCCAGGCCATACAGCAGCCAATTGAGTGAAATTAATTCATATAATTGATATAATAATATATCACATTTTTGTCAATTTTATTATTCATAAAACGTTAATTTTGTATTGCGGTGTGATTTCAGAAATGTAAATACACCATCATAATTTGTCTGACCACACTATTCAAACCTGTCAAAATGAATAAACAATTGGAAATTGAACTTGTTTAAACTTGAATAATTTATTTATCAATTTTTGTTGTTGTAACGTTTCACATTATGAACACAAGGAGAACGTGTGTCGTGTCGAGAATCTTGGAAACTCTCGCGCGTAGGACAGTAAAAGTCTGTTACCGGTTATATTGTATTATACAGGCTTTAGCAATGTACAGCAATCGAAGTCATGGACCTATGGTCACATATTGCTTGATAATGCAGGACACTATAATAACGCCGAGGCACCTCTATCCTATACGAATTATTCACATTCTAGTGGTTTCTCATTGTATATAATATGCATTCTTCAATTGGTACATTCAGTTTTTATCATCTGGAAGAAAAAAAATCAAATTAAAACATTTGTTTGCTAAAATAATGAAAAAACAGAACGTAAATTAATTAGGGGCGTGAAACTTTCAATGTACAGTTGAAGCTTTACTAATAAGACAATTTGTTCTCCATAATTCTGAAAGATTATCGTGGCAATAAAGAAAGGTAACCAGTGTCTAATATTTTGAATGCAAGCTGATAATATATTGCTGGACTTTCAAAAGTTGGACCGTTAGTATAATTGAGTCGAGCATTTTTCGTCGGATTGGATAACGAGACTTTTTTCAAAATTATAATCTCGTTGCTCATGGAACCACCGCTCTTGAATTGGCGCACTTTCACCGTTCAGAATAAACGTCCCTGTTTGGCTTTCAACTCATCAGCCACATGATTCGAGAGGTTGCACATTTTTATTCAAAAATTCACGCTCATAATATTTCTGTCACTTCGTGCACCTTCGTTTTTTACTGTAATGCTCGCTTTCCGAGAACAAGGTAGAAAAGTATACGCACCTGTCATTGTACGTTGGTCTATCTAATGAACAGAAAAATGTGTCAACGAAAATGTCCAATCAGTGATTGATGTTCCAACTGAAAATTGAATATTCTAATAAGTAGGTTGGCTGCTAATGTATCTATGTTAATGAAAGTTAAAAAAATTACTATGCAAAATATAATGAAATGTAAAGTAGTAGAAAAATTAGTTATCAAATTTTCAAGCGGCGTTTTCTAAAAACAAAACAAATAAGTAAATAACAGATGGTGTTTCTAATGTTTTTGGCTTTCAAACATTTAATTTGCATAATTTCTTCAAATTGCGTAATTCACTTTTAGAAGGTTAAACTTTTTATAAAGAGTGTTTTTATCATGAATGTCAACAGTCAAAAAATGCGTTTGGTTAACACAGTGGTCGTAGAAAAAGTTGTTATTCGTATACTTGTATGACTTATTTTCACTGAACCATTTTTACCATTCATTGAACTTTGCGAGAAACAGAATAATCAGGTTATGACTACTTGACAAAGAGGGGCACGATACTACGAGGTTGTCCTTGCCGGATTTCAACCTCTAGCCATGTAAGGTCGATGAGACTATTTCAATTCACTTCTACTTTCTTAACATGAATTAAACGAGACATCAGCATAACTTTTTCCATCATTGAAAGTAACAAATAAATGTTGTTTTTAAATGAGAAAGACCCTAGCTATTCTTTCCTTTAAAATCATACTTTTTGCTCAAAATTATGACAGGAAATATATAAAATGGATAACACGTGTTGTTATTTCTAATTTTAGTTTAGACTGAAATTAAGATGAAAACTGCAGAAGTCTGTTCCATATAATATAACACATCCGGTAGATGGGATGCCCAAAAATGCCCACTTTATTACGAAACCAAAAGTGATTCTCTTATTCTATATCATACAAGCAAATATATTACTTTTGTCAACTTCTCGGCCATATTTACAATTTCAAAACGTATTTCTTGAAAAAAAAAATTCTGTCGTTTTTTTTCATTCTCAACTTTCATTCGATAAAGAACTTTCTCAATAAAAATTCATTTATGTCATCCTCAAAGCCATCACTTCCTTATACAAAAAAATATTCAGATATTATATGTATAGAAATTTTGGTGCTACATAAATAAAAAATAATGATTGTTAAAGAATAAAAAAAGTCATCGTGGGTATTAGTTTCAAAATAAAGTATTGTATGAAAATATATGTATCTGACTAGAAATTTGAAACAATTTTTTTTTTATACTTGTTTTTAAAAGTGTATGAAACTTGTTGACAACTATTTGATCGGATTCAATAAATAAATAACAAGTGAAATCTTTGAACCCCGGAATTTATTTCACGCAAAACAAAATTACGTCAGTAGTCTTTTCGACTGGCATATATTCTTATAGTTTAAAATTTTTTTTCAAGATGATTATGATAAAAAATAGTAAAATTATACAGATGTAACTTTTTTATGTTTCGATGTTTCAAGTAAACATCTATAAATGCAGTTTATGGCTATAGTCTTGGACAACTTACAGACTTTCGAACGTCCGTCCATGTGTTCAAGTGTCAATTCATTTCCTAAATTTTAAAAATAAAGGTGCCCAAACATTTTTCCGTGAATATTTAATTGACTTTTTTTTACCGGAAAATTGAATTCAGCGATAGTGAAAATCGCTCAAACCAGTAATACAACCACCTCGTAACATCAAAAAATAACTCTTAGTAGCGTGCGTACAGTCGAAATGACTGACGTTTCCTACAAATATGAATGTTAATTAATTTTCATGCAGATTCCTATTTTTTCATCATTTTCATGTTTGGAAAGCTTTAACATGTAAATTTACATCATAAATAGATGTATACTTTCCATTTGAAAATTAATATAAATTAACCAAAAACGGAAAATGGCCACACACGCGGTCACTTTTTTCCGATTAAACTATGTACCAGTAAAAAGTCAGTCTGTTAGAATTTTGGGCTGTAATTCATGAAATATAAAAAAAAAATTATTTTATGCCTGACATTTTTAATGGAAAAAAATGACCTCCGCAGGAATGTAAATGAAATCATTTGAAACTGGATAAATTTCGCTCGACCATTTTGAGAAAATGTAAAAGAATTTGAAACAAGGTTTACTTTCTTTTGATTTCCCATTTGAATAATGAATGTGTTCAAAAAAATTGTCAAGTTTTAAATAACATTTTTTTATATAAAGTAAAATCGATGAAATTGTATAGTAGCAGTGAATTTTTTACTGTCAAATAATATCACAATAACATTATGCAAGTGTACATAATTCTAAGAAAGGTCACATGTACACCACATAGACAAGGTTCTGGGTATAAGCTTGTTCTTTATAGCCTGCTTAACTGAAGGTTTCGTGTGTAAAAAATCCTATTCTTGACGTCAAAAGCATATTTCAAAACTACATAGTCCGCGATTACTTTTTGGTCGTTTGTTTATTGACTCGTAATTACGTATTTAAGGGTCCATAAGTTTGGCTGATTATACTTCTGTATACATTATAATTTAACTGTCGACGTGGTTTCAATAACAAAAACTGGCCTGCAGTAAATGTTCAAATTGTTCAAATCATCTGACGAATGCAATAAGGAGAAACTGTTGTGAACTCTGTACTACGTTTTGGAACCGGCAATACAGTTTTGCAGCGCGCAAACCAGGAACAGAAACGTGTCTATGTTTAGACTTGTTTCGCGACATGTCGCTGCCTCAAACACGAATCTTGAAAGACCAGCCCTGGATCAGTGTATGGTATTGGTAGATTTCTAAGCGGCTATATACGTGTAAGCTTGACATAGTCGATGAATGACATTAACTGGTACTTTCACTTACTGCCACTGTCCGATCACCTGACATACGTATTTTAATGTGAACGAGAACTGCTAACGTTACAACCATTTATACAATATGCTTTTATTCAGTGTTTCACTCTCATCATCTCAACAGTTAGTCAAGTGATGATCATTTATACTCGTTTTTGTATCATTTGTGTATTCATTTGTTAGTAAGTGTACAACAAGTGACCTTCAAAAGGATATGATTTTTGGAATAAACGTTATAGAGGTAGAATTATTTCATTTTTTAATAGTTCACACCAATGATACTTGTCTCCATACACTTCAAATTTGAACCAATACATTTTTTATTTGTTATTATTTTTTTGATAGAATTAAAATAAGCTCAAAATTTATAACATACGAAGTTGTAAATTCAATTTCAACATTTATCAATATATTTTGTATACACTCATCTGACTTATTGAATTCTTTCAATGTATTTACTGTTTTTATAATAAAACTTTTTCATATTATCAAACAAGAAGTATTTAAATACGACATAATATGATATACTCAACATCGTTCATATTAATGTTCAAATTAGTGTTTATCCGACAACAAACTTTTTATCCATTTAAGTTTAACTTATAACATATATATCAAACTTTTAACAGCTTGTATTTTATTCCCGAAATGATTTACAATTTCACATTGTTTTTTGTAAGATTGATTGAAAATATTATGACCACTATAAATGAAAATAAAGGCTGTGAATTCATCTAACTAGATAAATCTGCAATTTGTTCTGTATACTTTAAAAGTAATGATGGGTGTTACAAACTGCTAACACGATTATTTACGATTTAATTTCAAAAATGTTAATTTTTTGCGCTTCCTCCTTCCGAGTGAAAGATGGAAAAAACTTTAACACATTTCTTATATAAAGCATTTATTTATATAATCAATTTACTCATTTCAAATTAATTGTAGCTTATGTGCAAACATTTTAATCGGCAGGCATTTAAAATCCTGTTTTGCAAAAACACCTTTACATTTGGTGCTTTTACGAGTAAATGTGGAATGAAATTTTTTTTTTTATGTCTGAGGTACTTTACACACTCTCTGAAATATCATTAAGCTACTTTCGAATCTTCTTCTACCCATCTCATGATTTGAAAGAAAAAGAAAAGTTTATCACATTTTTGAAATGTTAATTCATCGTTAATTAACTGCGAAATTTTTTAATTGTAATGACATTGAAAAATGAGTTGGATATTTTTTGTTAGACACATTTATGTTCTTACCATTATAATTATTTTCAAGAATGTCGATTTTATGTTTCACTTAAATTGGTTTACAAATTAATATTCAATATTTCATTGTACTTGCTCCATTTTCATAAATGAATTCTTTTGTTCGAAATTTGTGTTTCTTTTAACATTAACGAAATTTAACTTGTGTCAGAATTTACAGCGAAAATTTTTGAGAAACGAAACAAGAACTCAAGCTTATTATTTCAGAACCTGGATAAAATTAGGAGGTTTTCAGCTATTAAATGAATAAATATTGTTGGTTTGAAAGGTTCAAAGTGATTGCTCATGTGTAATTATGTAAATAATCATGGACAAATGGGCTCGGTGGTTTTCGTTGTATAAGAATTGTTATGACTTGCATAGAAAAACGAGTGGTTTGCGGTTTTATACGATATATAGAGAACGTCCATTTCAATAATGCATATGGATTGTAAAATTAATGTATCAAAATGGAATTAATGTATCAAAAACTTTGCATTTGCAGGAACTGAATTATATACCGGTACAGAATTGAAAAATGTATTCATGTAGTATATTCAACCGCAGATTAGTTTATGATTTGTCAGACAAATCCAAAAGTTTTCAGTTGTTGAGAACAGTTGAGAACACAATATTTCATTTCATAATTTGTTTACAAACATTACAATAAATAAATATAAAAATTAAAATTTACTCCTATGTAAAAAAAGTTGGACAAATTTTTGCATTAGAAACATTTGAAAGAGAATTGGATTCGCGCGTAATTTGTGTAACATTTTGTATGAAAAAGCGACCTTGCATATTGCAAAATGTGTATATCAGTCCGTCAAAAATGAGTTCGCGGTTTTATATTTATGAAATTAATGAAATTGTGCAAGTTATTAAGTAATCGAACATTTACGATTTCTAACGCCATGAACTACCTTATACAGACAGAACGTGGACAAAAAAATTACAATAGAAGAAATAAATATCAAATTACACGCCATTTCAGTCTCTTAATGTATAGACTAACGGCCTTTTCGAAATCAAGAAGCGCACAACTCCGGAAACTATATCAAAAGAAATTTTTTTGTAACGAGTAATATTTTACGACCAAGAGCTTAAAGCGAATGGTAAGGTAATCAAACGTTGCGACATGAATTGCAAACTGACTCATAAGAAAAAAGTATAACGAAAAAAGTAAAATTTTATACAAAAAGATTCATGTCCCTCATTAAAGATATATGAACAAGCGTAACAAAACAAGAATAAATAGGCATGTAAATCTTTTAGAATAAAGCTCAATATATTATACAAAATTCAAATATCAAAAAAGGGTATGAACCATTTGTGATGCACTTAATAATGCGATTATAGAAAGTTCAAAAGAAAATGAAACGTGACGTTTGTTTTTGTTGAAGTAACATAGTAAAATCGTAAAAAGACTTATAGTCAACAAAATGGACATCGGTAAGTAAGTCCTAATCTGTAGTTACAAAAGAAACAAATGAGTGAAAAAGCTGACGAACACTTGGAAGAAATGAAATCGAAACGACTTCTCGCGATACCTGAATCGGGCCACGCCCACATTGCAAGCCACAAGGTCGTTATGTTTCTCTTTCTTCCTGTCCATATATTGGATACAGCATACACGCATTCTATTAACATTCGACTGAAATACTTTCGCGACAGTCTGGAGCGGGTTTCAAAAATGCGTTATCGGTTTTAACTTCGAACGATTTTTCCGCCTGTTACGCACACTATTGAGTAATTTTAATTTTACCAACTCTTCTTTTTGCATTTCACGCGATCGAGGAAATGCATTTCTATCCAGACTACATACGAGCTATCGCATTTTTTTCGTTTCTTTTCATTTCGTTAATTAAAAAAAGAACAAAACAAATGTTATGAACATAATAATTTAAGGACGATTAATTTTAAATTATACAAAGTATATAACCAACAATTTAATTATTGAACTAAAAATTCACTCTTAAATTAACCGTACAATGTGAAAAAAAGTATAATAATAATTTTAAAAGATTGAAAAATAGAAAATACAATTATCATCAAGACAAAGATGATTTACCAAACCTATTGGTAACTTTGGGGTTTTAAAATGGAAATGTCATTTAAATTTTTTATCTAACGCTTGTTCACTTTTGACAAGGCCAAATTTTCTGAATTTCACAACAAAAAAATAAAAGCGCATTTTGTTTTGTGCGATAATCTGAAGGTTATTTTTTATAAATAGAATAAAAGATTTTTTTGAAAAATATTTAAGTTCGGGAGAACTTAAATAAATTGGAATGAAAATATGAAAAAAAAAAAAAAATGAAATCGCCTGCTTTCCACAATTAAACACACAATCGAATTAACAATAGTGGATCTTTGGCACGGATTTTTTATCGACACAACAAATCGACACAAAATCTCATTCAGTCCCGCACACGCTAATTAAACTTTCCGATATAATATCGCGTGAACCACCCAATAAAACAAATGATATTTCCATTACGCAAACACGGAATTCCATTAAAAGAACATTCACTCTACAAAATAATCGATTGCAGCAAGCAAAATATTCTTGAACCATCCCGAAATCCATCTTGAATAACATGGTCAGGAACAAAGGCTTTTTCCTTGGTCCAAGAAAATAATTCTTGAAAGAAGAATGAATCACATGAAACATTCAAAAAATATATTCTTCTAAGAAAGATTGTCTAAAATCAAAAAACCAAAATACTCAGAAAATTTTAAGATCCAAGATGTCAAATAAATACTTTTCAATACCAAACAACTCAATATCAAATTCTTAATCGGATATCATAGGTTAATAGACTTTTGTTCACAGATGTGCGAAACGCACACTCACACAAGCGCGCCAAACTCTGACAGCATGCACATACATTGGAATGTCACTGATTGTCGACTCGCTGACTCTTACATATCGCACCAGTGACGTCAAATAATATCAATTATATATTACGGGATTTCTATCAAACACTTTTTTTTTTCTCTTCCGATTCAGTTGGCATTGTCAAGACGCGTTACATCGTATAATTTTGCGTAATGAAAAAAAAAGATTCTACTTGAGCCGTATGGCACGCAACGTTGATAGGCTTGACTGATTAAAAGTTACGTCGCAGCAACTTCGACGACCGACAATGCAACTGAGGTGAATGAATTTTCATGTCGCACACTTTCCGTTTCAAAATTCAAATTGCTTCTCTGTAGTTTTTTTTTCATTGATATAATACCGTGCGTGAAAAAATTGCAGCGCGATTGCAAAATGTTTGTTATACACACACTTTGTTATGACAATTTTTCGTCACTGCGATGGTTACTGAATCACGCGTGAAAAGACTAATGCATTTGAGCAACGCTCGCCCACATTTGCTTTTCATGCATGGGAAATTTATACCTCTACGTTCTCGTTATCGGTGAGCTCGCACTGGCCATGATCACAGCGATTGATGAAATTAGATTTCCTCTCCGAACTACCATTTATCGGTAATATCATGCAAGCTCACCATCATCATGTGTGCTTCAAAATTTTTCTAATTTGCTACAAACCACATCATCAGTATAGCTATTATATTTGGACATTCATCTTATCCAACATCCTATAGACAATTATTTTCGTTCAACGTGTCGCTTATTTAATGTGATAATTATATTCCATTCGTCACGGACATAGTTTTTCTGATATAACACACCACACTTCATCTTTTAGGGTCCAAAACATAACATGATTATGTGCTTTCTCTAATATAGATATATACATGCATATAAAACAATGTAAGTATATTTGGAGTAGTGCAACTATAAAAGTGTCAAACAAACAAACAAACAAAAAGATTTAAAAAAACTGGTCTTAAACGGTGCAAAGAAAGAGGAAAAAAAGAGCCAACCCACGGTGACCCAACTTCGTGTGATGGCCATCCCTTCGAAGATTACCTGTCTTGACCCTCGCCCGTCTACGTCGTGCAGAAGAAGAGTGAAAAAACAGTCGCAACCGTAGCCTCTTTTCTCTTCTAGTAATCTTCTTCTTTCTCTCTCTCCCTCTATCTGGCAACTACGTAGACGACGTCATTTCAGGGCCGGTATCACACTCCAGTCTCTCTGGCGACTAGATCCCCCTCAGGATTGGACAAAAACTTTTAGAGCCCAGTCAAAGTCCTCAAAAAAATATTGTCCTTGTAAAGCATGTCCTGAATATAAACTGGGCCCTTTCAGGGCAATTCATCTGACGAAATCGCGGGTCTAAATAACGGAAAGTTCTAGAAAAATCAAATAAAATATTAAAAGAATCAAGTAAAAGTTGCTCGTTTTTTTGTCAAATATGTTTATTTAAATTACGATATAAATAAATATGTTTATTCCTTTTAAACTAGGAAACATTTTTTAAAAAACATTTAAGTGCTTTATTTTTGTGCGTTGTACTCTTGTACTCTTTTTTACTTCTGTTGGAGTTATTTCTCTATGTTTTGTATTATAAAATTAGAAAAAAATATCCTCCATGTCATTAAAAACTAATTTGAATTTCTCACAAATAACTTGCTCTTTGCACACTGAGCCAAACTTACTTTAGAATTGCACCACCTTATTGAATAATTCACTCATAGTCCCACGAGTTTGTTTTTATTTAAAATAGGTTTTGCTATGAGCATTGCATTTGTCATAAAAACTGGGTAAACAATTCAATGTTAATAATAAACGATTAGTTTTTTTCTGTATTTTTTTAGCAATTTCAAAACTTATATACAAAAATATTATAAAAAGTATGATTCAACTGTTGAAATGTTTTGTAGAAAATTATAAAAATATTTCTGATGTTGCATTTTTTACTTTTATGTTCAAGCATTTGTATATAAAAAATGTATTCGATAGCATCAATTCTATTTCTAATTTTCAAAATTTTATACAGCGATCTTGATATTCTTCATTGGCCCTTCAGACACTCACAGAAAAAATTACAATCTTGAGACAAGCATTTTAACATCTTGAAATTTTGTCACAGCAATAAAAACTAATTGCAAGACAAAGAAAGTTCATATTAAAATGTTGAATCTTGAAGTCAAATTAAAATCTAATCTTCGTGGCAAAATTAAACTTAAACTTGAATCAAAATATATTATAATCTAAAAGGATGGTTCTATTAAAATCTGGATTCAAGATTTTGGTTTCTCTTGATTCAAATGAAGAATAGAAAAACAGAAAAAAATCTTCAAGAGACAAACCGGGCATGCCTTCATGTGGCCCTGATTATTTCAAGGCGCGCCCAGCAAAAGTTTTAGTAGGGTTAGTGCACTTAGGAACAAAACGGTACGTTCGACCACGGCGAAAGGTGGTCGGTATTTAATCCCCGGCAGCGTCGAGACTCCAGAGGCTGCAAGAACGCGGACCTACCAGTCAAGGATCAAAAATTTCGTCATAATGTTGCATAAGGTTCCTACTTGCCGAGTCGCTTCGGTGATAACGGGTTTGAAAAGTTAGGGCCTTGTTCGAAAGTGCTATTGAGCTACACCTGCATCCCATCCTGGATCCACCAAAACCCAGACGAACGGGAAAAATGTTGTTGGAGCAGGTCTTGGTTAAGACCACCCAAGTAACTTCCCTTTACTCCAAAAACGGGAGTTATAACAAAATAAAAGATAAAATTGCAAACGAAGAGAAAAGTTGAAATAACTTTTATCCCAATCATAATTTTTACCAAACAGTTTCATAATTGGACGACAGAATCCATTTTTGATCAAAATTATACAGATTCGGGTATAAACATTATTACAATTTTTTTTCTCCGTGCAGGGAAAGATACAGATAAAATAAACAAAAATGGACGGTAAAAGTAAATCAGCTAAGACTAGAAAGACAAATTTAATAATACCAATAAGCTGGACGATGGTGAAATTGGAGCTTGAAAACGCTGGGTAATTTCTGTTCCGCAAAATCGCACGTTAAAAAATAATTACGATTCTTTATATTTAGTACTGAAGAGAACCGAGGTATAAGTTCATTCTTTAATTTGTCACGCCTCCGTTCGAAAGTTCAATAAGCAAGATAACGCTATTTAATGATGCTTTTAACAAGCATGTAAGTTTTAATTAGTAGAGAGGGTTTCTTTTTCAAAATCATAATCTTGCTGTCATTCATACTGGCTCCTTTTGTCTTTTCCAACAAATGTACCGATAATTAACGTCATTAAAGCAATCTTAGCTTTTATTTATTCTTTTTTTTTCTAATTCAACGATTGCATGTTTGTAGAGTACGTTGATATGAATATACCTACTTAAATCCAGCGGTTGTACATTTGGATAATTATGCACTGCTTCCATGCACACTTAGACGACTCATTAGAAAACATGTGGTTACAGCAAATACTTCAAGATTATCTCACTTTTGAACGAAACCAGCATCACCATTCATTTTTTCTTAGCACTTTTGTCAGTCAAAGTGCGGTATACAAACTTTTCATCATACGAAATATAATTTTTCATATATTAATAAGTTTCATCGGTAATTTTTGTGTTACATAATATTAGAGAAAAATAATCACATTATTATCTAGAAAAATATATACATCCGACACAATCGGGCCGCATTTTTATACAAGAATTATGTCATTACCACAATAAACCAGCAATAAATACACATTAAAATTATTACATGCATCGATGTCGCTGACCGTGTACTAGAATTCACCTCATGATATGAAGACTAATCATTTTTCTATATATTCCTACTATTTTTGAAATTCTTATTTTGTATTTTATCTTAAAATTGATCATGTAACATCAATTAACAACATGAAACAAAACAATAATTTCATATTCTGCAAATAAATTATACTTAAAAAAGCTTAAATCTGAAATTTCTCGTTTCAATAACAGATCATATTGATTTTTTTTAATTATTGTTAGTATGACAAATATTCAATTTATATATAGTATGTTATGATAGTGAAATTATCTAGTGAATATAGCTTGAGTTGGAAATATTTATATACATCAGAAATGGTCATCATTTTCATTCATAAATAAATAAATAAATATGATATAAATAATGACATACCATTAATCATATTAATATGTTTTGTAATAAGAAAATTTTCATGGTAATAAATAGAAATACTCGTTTACAGAAGCCGATAATCATATTTAAATACGGGAAATACATGCGATAAAATTAGAAATACTAAATCACATATTTCAAAAGTTACTGACCTCTATATGAGAAACAATCGTCAGCACCTACGCCTGCATAATTAGTAGACATTTTTTTCGCACTCTATACTGCAAACCGTGCATGGGTATACGTAATCGCAGTCGAACAGCACAAGGTCGGCTGCAAGAAGTAAGATCTCAGACCAGAAAAGCGAGGCGAGAAAAATCCCTTTCTAATGAGTCAATCACCGTGCAGAAGGAAGCCAATGAGTCAAAAAAATATTCAGTCACTTTATAATCACATTTCAAAATCCTCTACAATAACCATGGTTCCCAATGAATTGACGTTTCTTCGACTGTTAAAAAAATTGCCACTGCATATTGGGTTGGGTAACCGCACGATAAATATTAACTACTACAAATGTATAAATATGACTTCCTAAGTTGTAAGAACTGTTTTTTATAGTAATAGCTCTTTATACTTGAATGAAATTCAAAATCAAAACACAAATTAGTTGTTCCAAAAATTTTCCCTAATCCTAAATCTGATATCTTTCCTTTGAAAAAGTAAATATTATATGAGTGAAATTATCAAACATGTCAGGATAGTGTCTATTGCAAATATAGTAGGAAGGCGTGTTTGGAATATATCAAGAAAAAGTTAAAAATACGAATATTTTTTTTAATTGAAATTCTTCATAAATAGAACTGTCAGTGAGAGACGTTTATAAGTACGGTTTTTATAAAAAAATGAATAATTAATAATTGCGCACACATCTGAAGTAGAGAGAAAATATATGTTAGGTTGTTACATACATAGCTAATTCATGTATGTATATGTGGACGGGAACTTAATTAAACACAAGTCACTTATACCAGGCCTTCATGGATGCAAATTAATCGTTAGTTTTGAACACAGTCGTATGACTTATTGTAATAGGCAACGCCGGAAAGAAAAAGCGATAGAGAGCAGTTTTTATTTCACACTTTAAAATACAAAAAGCTGATTGCAGCTGCAGGAGGTCTATGAAAGCAAAAAGAAACGCTCTAGAAATAAAGTGAAAACGTAAGGATTAGCGAAATAATAACTAGTAGTTAAAAATTATTAATTTTTAAATAAATATAACTAGTT
>JAAMPD010001747.1:0-20740 GCA_025266255.1 Trissolcus basalis | reverse complement strand
AAAAAAATTTATATTAACAAAAAGATGCGTCTCTTTGAGACGAACAAGTGTATGCTATTTGATTTTTAATTTTGTTAATTTTCATTTTCATGAAAAATCCCACGATCTGGATTTGGGCGAGACAGACTTTCGAGCGCAAGTCTGGTTATTGCATCCGGGCCCTCAATTTCACTACGTCCCGAATCTTTTTTTTTCACTTCATGTCCTTCGGAATTCGGCTGCAAAGAAGCGTTCGAAATGTCGAATTTTAACAACGTTCTTGTGCGATTCCCAAAGTAACGTCGAGGTCGTTTGACTGAAACCTGCGAAATTTTACGTTGTATTATAAGACCTTAAAAAAAAAGTACTGTCATTTTTCTTCCTCTGAAAGGAACCGTCACACCCGTCCATTCCAGCTTGTTGTTAAAAGTTTTTTGTCGGCCTTTTTGTACCCAGAGACAAACTCGTTAAAGCGAACATATTTCTGATATAAAAATTGTGTTCGACATTCATCAAACATTGATGAAACAAACACGAGAACCGCCACCCGTTTATTGAGCCGAGAGACACGTAAACATAAACTGGCGCGGTTTCTTCGAAGCACCGTTCGCGATTGAGTCAATAAACAGAAGAGATTCCGTGGAAAATTTGGAACGCTCGAAACTTTCGCAATTGCTGCATTTCAACTGAATGCACGTTTTTGTAATTATGATCACAAACGTTTAAACATTTTCCAGTTGAGTGATTCATTCGTCGTTCATAAATTCGGTCTTTGAAGAATCGAGTCGAAAATGTATTCAAACCTCTAAATATAATAATCAATTATTAGATGAATACCACGCCGAGAAATGCATTCAATAATTTACCACGAAAATTACAAAACCACGAAAGCCTTTTGAATTAATATCAAATTTACATATAATATTAAATACAATTTAAAAATATGGCATAAAATTGATTGAGACATTGTAAGCAGACTTGACTAGATGTTATGTAGATTTTTTGTTCGAAATTTTTCACAGTTTATTTTTTGAGATAATGAAATTTCTATATCTTTATTTTCCTATATATGAACACATAGGTTAAAGTAGCGTCGCTGATGTAAACATGTGTTCTTATTTTTTTTTAAGAGAGCATGTTTACATCGGCAGCGCTACTCTAACCCATGAGTTTTTATTTACAAATATCAAGAAAATACTTAGGCTATCCACACTGAGAAAAAAGTAAGTCAATTTTTGACTAACTCTGAAGCAATTTTTATTAAAATGAAAAAAAAGTAAACATTAGGCAAACTAAATTAAGCAGATTTTGCTTGAAAAGAAAAAAAAAAAGGTCAACTGTCAAAATAAAAAGTCAACTTCAGCAAAAACAAAAACAATCGAAAAGCTAAGCCAAAATTGTTTGGTAACCGAGAGATTTAAACTTACAAAAGAAAAATTTGTTTCTACTTTTCTTTTTAAACATATTTTATCATATTTTTTTCTCAGTGCATGGCCTAAGTATCAGGACCTTTTTTTATTGCGTATTAATTTTGAAAATATTTTAAAAATCTTTACTTCCAAGTTTCGACCATGTTCGAAGAAAATTTTTCAACAATATACCTGACAAGCATCGTGGATAAAAATAAAGAGCAACATGTGGGCGGCATGTCCGGCGGTAAAGGTTGTCAAACCAGAGTCATCAGCGGTTACCGGCGAAAAATACGTTAAGTCATCGGGAATCATGTAACGAGATTTTTTCACTTGCGTTTTATAGCTCGTTACATGTTTGCTGTTGTGATGTCTTCGCGTGGAAATTAAAAGACCGCAGAGATGTGGTGTAAAGGAATTTAAAAAAAAGCACACAAGGCACATCAAAACATTTTCTGCAGATAAGAATAATAAAAAAGCATAACAATGGCGACAATAATGTAAACGTTAAAATTTATCACGATGACTGAAAAAACGATCCATTGTATTTTGATTAGAATATTATAAATAATTCATCCATGTACAGAGTCCGAATAGTCTAATTTATTTCTGAAGAAAGTGCTCCTTTCATAGGAGGACTTTTTGTCGAGCAATTAGCCCGAAAGCACCATCTCAGTTTTCGAATTGCAAATGAGAAATATTTTCCAAGCGGTTCCAATTTCACCTGCTCGCCAAAACAGAATGTATAGCAATCAAATTTTTATTACCAAGAGTAATTTTAAAGCCAACTGAAATTTCGTCACAAAATTTTTCCCAATTAAAAACCCATGAATAAAGAAGAAAAAAACAAGATTTTTCAATCAGTCGGACTGTGCGTGCCGGTTTATACCATACAGGGATTACTTAATTAAAAATATGATTGACAGCATTGGCGAATGAGTATAAAAGCTCTTGATTGAATACAATGTAATTTTCATTTACTGCAGAAAGTCAAATTGATTGCATACAAATGAAGCCTGTCACGTAACTCTGTTGGGCCGATGTCAAAATTGCGCTCAAAAATATTTTGTTCAACAACGAGCAACTGAAGCACTCGCGCACAAAGAGGTATAATTGGCGAATTAATTTTTCGTGTGTGCGTTTGTCGCTTAGGCTTAATAATTGCACGTCGAATAAACGGGCCGCATAAAAACGGCCGGCGCAATTTGCCGGCAAATTTCGATCGTCTGGGTCAGCGATTAGCGATCAAGTTCAGCAGCCAGTTAACCGCCCGGCGTTTGTCTAACAACTTAATGACGGGAATCCGCTACTTACACCCCACGTTCTCGAGTTATATGAGCAACTCTCATTCTCGTCGCATTGCAATTACCTTAACGAGTTTTTCCAACGACATTAACAGTGTCGACGGAAACTAATTAAACATACAATTTTACACTACCTAACTAATAAATAATTATTATTACAGAATGAAAAGGACATTATTAACTGTTTATTAATCTAACAAAAAATCTTCCGCAGAAAACTTTTTGCGAAAACAAACGTGCGACGAAAATTCGACGCCTTGAATTTACAAACATTATCTACAATGTTATCTGCAAAAGTTGATCTGAAAATTCATTGTTCGCAGATACGCAGTCGTCATTTCATCCGTTTATGGCGGAGAGGGGAAAGAATCCCGCAAAATAGCAGCGTTAGACAAACAAATTGTTCCAACTATTTCTTCGCTATAATTAATGTTGTTGTGTATACACGTTTGTGTCACACTATGCCTCGCGATGACGAACGAGTTCCATTGTGATTGTCGATTCGAAAATATTAGTTTTCAGGTATGCTCTCCCTTCTCTCAGTTGCAAACGAGTCGTGACACTTTACTTTGCTTTGGCTCGTTGTTTTTCACTGTATAAAATTACCCGTAACAAGATGATAATTTATTCAACGACAGGAGCCCCTGACGAAAAGCCGGATCATCATCTTTAGTTCAAATAGTTCAGTGAAGCCACATTAACCAAAATTGAAACAGTTCATTTTACGTTTCTCTTAGATTATACCAACTACTATCACTCATTTAGGGTGAATTTTAGGCAGAAATAAGAATGGTAATCCAAAACCGCTTTCAGCTATTAATCCTTTTTCTTTGTCCCGCAAATCTACACACAGAAAAATATTTTGAAAAAACTATAGGAAAAATTGTATAAATCTTATACGATTTTAATAAGAATGTTCAATTTCCAAAGCAAGTCGTATAAAAATTCATAAAAGTAGTATATATAATTTATAAAAATATAGTATATATAATATAATATTATAATATAAAATAATAATAATATAAAAAAATATTAATATAAAAATATAAAATATAATATATATAATAAAATATAAAAATTAGTTTATATAATATATAAATAATTCCTATAGTTTATAGGAAAATATTAGAAAAAATGCTTGGTGTAGCCGCGACCCTACAAACTATAGCAGTTTATCAAAAATATTTTTCTTCGTGTAACCCATATTCGTTTTAATATTACTTTTTTTGGTTTTCCACAGGACATAGACCTCGCGACCTTGAGAGTCAAGGACTCGGCCCGCAAGGTCATCGATGCTATTTAAGGTTCAGCGGAAGACAACTCGGACCCGCGGAGCGCGATTACGCAAATGGTGGATTTTGCTAGGAGAACAATCGTGAACGTTTGCGTGTGTGTTACATGCTGAGCCATACATTGCATAACGGCACATTGTGTCGCGAATGTCCGACTGTCGATGAGGATGAAACAACAGTGAGTGACACGCAGGAGTTTACAACGCTGGCACAATTCACTTGTCAAACTTTGCCGATGCATCGCTTTTCGACCAAAAATGCACGCTAACTCGATCACCGCCTGCTGATTCTGGGAACCATTCGAAAACAAAATGCAGGTAAGTGCCAAGGTTTATCACCGTTTAAACAAAGTATCCGGAGCGAGCGAAGCGCAACCTTCGAAAACCTTTTGCAACGCTTTCAAAAGCAAAGATTAGGAGCAATGTTACGAATGTATTTATTATGTCTCTTTTTTTTCTGCGAATTATATCTCCACTTCGTTCACTTTTACACATTCCTGAGCGTTGCATTTTGATCGCAGTTTCATGATGCGTGACTAGGAGCACGTGTTTTCGCAACAGCTGTTTACATATTATCGGGTGTCTTTTGCTGTGAAAAATATTATCCATTTCCTAGCGAATTTTCCATTGACCTTGGCAAACGATTCTTTCAGTCCGTGCTAGGATGGGCCGACTACGTGGTGATCGGCATAGTGCTGATGATCTCGGCGGGTATTGGCATCTACTATCGTTTCACCGGTGGCCGTCAGAAGACCGCTGAGGTAAGGATCGTCCTGTTTTAATCAGCACGAAAATTACGTGCAATTTCGAGCCAAACATATCAGCGGCAAATAAGCAATTTGATCTGATTACTGTCGACAGGAATACTTCTCGGCGGACCGTTCAATGAAGATTGTTCCCCTTGCAATCGCGCTGATGGTCTCCTTCATATCGGCAATTGCCCTTCTTGGAATCAGCGCGGAGAACTACACTCACGGAACGCAATTTACCGTGCACCTACTGGGCTCGGTGTTCGGAACGCCGGTAGTCGCTTACTTTTACTTGCCGGTGTTCTTCGAGCTCAATACCATGAGCGTATTCGAGGTAATTCCCTGATCAATCACGTCATTCAATTGCCAACGTCGGTAATTAGCAGCAATGCCCGCCACGCGGTTTCGCTCGGCGGTTGCATTATGAATCATCCCGAGCTCGTAACCTTTTACTTTCAATCCTCATTGTTGTCACTTTCAACAGAAACAGAAAAAGATGAACGTTCGAACAATTTATAGCTAAATTGACACTGTGTCTCTTGATTGAATGTTCGTTGAGTCAGCTTATGAGCAACTTTATAGAACCGTTGGTTCTGAACGATTGAACTTAATTCAGACGTTCGTCCAGGCAATTAACTAATCAAACTGTTGCAGTACCTTGAAAGGCGATTCGGTCGCCTGACCCGACTGGTGGCCAGCAGTGCTAACTTCATGCATCTAATTTTGTACACCGGAGTTGTTCTTTATGCACCGTCCCTGGCTCTGGAGGCCACAACAGGCCTGTCCAGCAGTATGAGCATCTTTCTAATTGGGACGATTTGCATGTTCTACTCGACCATCGGAGGTATCAAGGCCGTGCTCATCACCGACGTGTTTCAAGGTCTCCTCATGTACGCGGCCATCTTCTGTGTCCTCATAGTGGGTGCCTACGAACTCGAGGGTGGTCTGTCCCACGTCTGGGAAATCGCTACCGAAGATGCTCGCATCGAATTCTTCGAGTACGTTTCATAAGTTATCTGAATACCAATTGAACTTTCAAGCTAAATCATAAGTTCCTTGTACAGTTTCAGATTCGATATGACCGTTCGTCACACCTTCTGGGCCTTGTTATTAGGCAGCTTCTGTACGTTCCTCTCGCTCTACGGCATCAACCAGGTCCAAGTACAACGTCTGCTGACTGTGAAGTGAGTGTAATTTAGTTGCGTAAGAATCCGCTACCAAACGACATTTTTACTCTGGTAATTGTCAATGATTATGGAATGATTGCGCGGCAATTTGCACGAGCATTTGCAACATTCCTAATAAGACATTGCACTTCCGGTTACGTGTGCGATTGCAATTGTTCAACGTGCCATAAACAAATGGACGCGTGTGCGAAAATGTAGTAATTGTCCAGGGATAAAAAAAAATTGAACCATTTTGGAAACGGGCATTTAATTTTAAACCAATAGAACGATCCAAATTCGTTTAACCAGTTTGATCATTTTCACCCAACTAAAATTGTAAATCAAGTTAACAATCCACTGGCAAACGATTGATACTTTTCTATTTTTATCGTATAATCGTTGAATGGCTGCACGCAATACGAATCATGTAAGTGTACATCAAAATGTCATCTCCATTTGGTCTTTGACATTAGAACTGGAAGTTATCTTCATTAGAGATGCTTGTAAAGGCCAACGTACATGATAAAATGCTCATCTCGTTCGCAGGACTTTGAACAGCGCTCGTCTGGCACTCTCCCTCAACATCCCCCTCTCAATCCTCCTGGTCGGATTAACATCTTTCACTGGTCTTGTTCTCTACGCCGTGTATCGCAACTGCGATCCCGTGGCTTCCGGCAAGATATCATCCTTCGATAAAATCATGCCGTACTTTGTTGCTGAAAAGATGACGCGCTTCCCGGGGATGTCCGGGCTCTTCATCGCCGGTGTCTTCAGCGCGAGTCTCAGCACCATCTCGGCGATGTTGAACTCGCTCGCAGCCGTCGCGCTGGAGGACTACGTGAAGCCAATCTACGCAAGACTGGGCAAAGAATTTCCTAACCACCGGGCGACCTTTTTCGGTAAGTGCCTGGCCATTGTGAATGGCACGGTGTGCCTGGTCGTGGCCTTCCTGGCCGGAAGCATGGGCAGCCTAATCACCATGACCATATCGATTATGGGCGCGCTCTGCGGTCCGCTTTTGGGCATCTTCAGTCTCGGCATCTTCGTCGAGTCTGCGAACGAGATTGGTACCGTAATTGGCGCCGTATTAGCCATCGCTTTTGATGCCTGGATGGTGTTCGGCTCTCCCAAACCCTCGCCACCTACGCTTCCGGTTTACATAGATGGATGTGACAATTCCACGACTATCTTGAACGAAAATCGACTCGGCATTGTTTACGGGTAAGAACCTTTTCCTCTGCCAATTTCATTACTAATTAGTACTAACGTTTCTCGTTGCTTTTCAGAGACGTTGATCAGTCAGGATTTTTCCTTCTCTATCGTATTTCCTACATGTGGTACAGCATCATTGGAACGTCAATCACGATGACGTTAGGTATCATCATCAGTCTCATCGTGAGGAAGATAGGACGTACACCAATCCGCAAAGTGGAGCCCAACCTCTTTACGCCGTTCCTGGCAAACAGGATTCGACAACGGTTGGCAGCCGAGGAAAAGATCTCCAACAGTCAAGTGTTTGTGTTAGATGTGAAAGATTCGATTCTTAGACAATGACTAGATGATAACTTTCAAGAAGAAGAAATGCCAAACGATGAAGTGCCAGCGGATCCGAAATACTTCGATATGGACGAAGGTGGGGACGGTGGGGGCGAATGAGTGCGAGGCGAAAGTTAACTGTTTACTTACTATACTGAAAGTTTGCGCAATGTGTATTCAGAGAAACTGTGATATAATTTTGATAGATGGCTTTTTCGGTAGGGATCTGTATGATTGGCAAAAATGTTCTCTATGTGTTTATACAATTAATAAACATCGAATGTTAATTGAAAAAGTTTGAATAAATATTTGTAAGCAACAACTTTGTTAGACGTAAATATAAGAGTTTTTAACATTTTGAAGAGATATAGTTAGACGGAAGTTATTTAATTTGACGACAAATTATTGTCTCGTAACTTCGCTTGTTTATTTATTTATTTATTTATTTTCTTTTTTTGACAATTCGCAAAATATAGGTTATCATAATAAACAGTATCGTTCAGGTAAATTCGATTATTTTCATACTAGAAAACAAACAAAAATATTGAATTAAAAAAGAAAATGAAAAACCACAGTTTGCGAAAATTTTAGGTTCCAAAATTGTATCATCTGAAACGCCAATAAACGGGAACAATGATACGCTCGAATGACGAAGAATCCCAGAACGTTGTGTTTGATTTTTCAGAACAATCAATTCGAAATGGCTTTATCAGGTATTAATGAAAACTGTAAAATTATAACCCGATGGTTCAAGCACAGCCTATATTTAAAAACATTTTTTTTGTATTAGTCAAAATTAAAAAAAGTTGCATCAAGTTATAAAAAAGCAGTACTTCGAAATGTCATCACAGTATTAAAATACAAACTAAAACTGATTTTGTTTCAAATAAATATTGCAGGAAAGTATACTCGATTTTGATGTGCCAATTGTCAGTCACTGTGGGGATGATTTGTTTATTCTTGTACCAAGATGATATCCGAATTTACGTCCAACAGAATTTGGGAATTATGTTTGGTGCCATTGTCATGCAATTTGTGCTCATTTTGTGCATAGCTTGTTGTGGCAAAATGCGTCGCACTCCTCCGCTGAACTACATCTTGCTGGCTCTCTTTACGGTCGTACAATCGTTCACTCTTGCTGTTATTAGTTCCACTTATACTATTGAAGAGGTAATATTCCACATCAACATAGTTTACAATAAAATGTTACATATTAAATTGCTGAACAAATTCATATTTGCAGGTACTTTTAGCAGTCGTAATAACAACAGCGGTCTGCTTAGGATTAACATTGTTTGCATTTCAAACAAGGTACGATTTCACTGGGATGGGACCTATTTTATTGGTCGGCCTGGTGATTTTGTTAGTCAGTGGAACCTTCACCATATTTTTGGGAACAACTCGAATCATGTCAATCATCTACAGCAGTATTTCTGTCTTTTTATTTTCAATTTATCTCATATACGACACGCAGCTGATGATTGGAGGAAAACATAAATACAGTATTTCACCAGACGAACATATCCTTGCTGCCCTTCAGCTCTACGTTGACATTGTCATAATACTCTCAAACGTTTTACGTCTTGTGAAAGGTTAAATCCAAATTTGCATTTTATTTTACAAATAATAATTTATTTGTCAAAACAAGTTTTAATTTTAGATTCGGTATTGATTTTATCTATCTGAAAATATTGTAAATAATATAGCGATTAGGGCGTTTAAATCTACACACCTGTACAATTTAAGTTTACCTTGCAAAAGACTCGACGTTTTTTTTTTTAATTCACTCGAACGTTATAGCCGTGGGATATGGGTTAGTAGAAAAGGTATAAGAGCGATTTAGCGAACTCATTTGAACATTACGCTACGAAAATTGCATTTAGCATCATGAAACTGAAAGTGCATTGTAATCGTGAAAGCACGATTCCGCTTTCTGACTAATTATTTCATCGGCTTTTAATTGCTCGACGAAAGTACATTTAATTACTTAAATACTCATCAGAAGCCTCTCGAGATATGCGACGGAAGAAAAATAAAACCGAAACACTAGACGTAAGAGCAATTCGAGGAGCAATTTGTACGACTTCAAATATTCTTGATTAGACGCGTGAATCAGAGCAGAGTAAAAGTTCCACGACAAATGTTCCCATCGAAAAAACTTGCTCGTGACATTAATCTCAATAGTGCGTGTAAAACGATCGGTTGCGGTGCGATATGGGTTCCGAATGGTCGCTCCGTGGGAATGTTTGGACAGGATTGATAGAGGGCACTTTTTTGATAACCCAGGGCTTCTTGACATCCGTCGTCTCTCCCTTCGTCAATAATCTTTTTTTTGCCTTCAATGAGACCTTAATGGCACCTGAAAAAAGCCGTTCAAATAAATTCACGAAGGGAAAAAGAAGCCACTCTTATTTTGTTGAAATTTATCTCGTCTATAAATCGTAGCCCGATGGTGATTGGTACGTCGAATGGTTGTTTTAAATTGTCACTGCAAAGCGTAGCCGCGGCAATTGGCGAACAGTGTTGGCTTTCGATCGACAGTCTCTATTTCACGGTCCGCTTCGAAGAACGCTTAACAGCGGTACGCTAATTGTTTGAGACGCGTGTACCGGGACGGTCCTTTCTCCTCGGACAAGCCATAGTAGCAACGGCCGGTCGGACAATGCGCTCGAGCTTCTCCCATTTTTCTCCGAGATGGGCACATCGAAAGAAGGACTCTCATGAATGGTACGTTGACCGTACCTTCTATTCGCAAACTTGCGAAGGAGCATTGTGTTGTATATCTCCGACAATTTTCAAATAAATCTCCGCTTCATCGTGGAGCAAACCCAATTCCACTCCACATTCGCATTCCTAATTGCTTTATAATCGTTTGACTTTTCAAAAAAAAAAAAGTTACCATCCCATTTACTTGTTCGTTCATGTATTTCAGGATGTAAAAAGAAAACTTGTTTTCACAGTTTTCACGTTGCGAGGAACTCGAATAGTTGAAGAGAGTACGCGAGTTGGAAAAATAAGACACGTGTTTGCAGGATTCTTCCAGCTGTCCATTATGACAGCTGATGATGGAGAAGTGGTTTCCAAGAAGATTTCACAGTGTAATTTTCGAATTGAAAAAGGATATGAACTTGACCTCGCGATGCGGGCCATTAGAGTTCATTTGTTTCGGGGCCTGAGGAAGCCGGTGATAATTGAACGAAACCATCGAGTGTTCGTGTTCGGAAAACATATCGAGTTTAATTCCCTGAAGAGCTTCCCGAAAAGAAGAGAAAAAAAAAATTGGCCAAAGGCAGGGTGGAGTCTTGGGATCGATCGCGCGATTTAGAATACTTGTGTGCACGCTGCACGAGCCAAACAAGGCCGAAGTTCAACGGGACAATGGACCGATCGGCTTCACTGATCTTCGTATACGTAATTGAATGGTGGATTGGAAATTGTTAAAATCAATTGATGCTCGAGGAAATGAGGAGGGGTCTATAAAGAAAATGCTCGCTGGATATATTAAGTGGAGTGATCTTTTGTTGCAATAGTACATGCCGATTATCTTTCATTTCAAATTACAACGCTGCCACAAATAATGAGGTCCTTTTTTTGCGCCATCGATTGTTGTACGATTGAAAGCAAGATGATTGGTTTATTACAGCCTCTCTTTTTATCTCTTTCAATTATTTTGAGATCTTCGATTTTTTCCGACCCCCCCCCCTTCTTCAACCTGTCTATTTCTGCCTGCTTTGATTCCCTCAAGTTGTTTCACAACAATGTTTTCCTACGACGCAACATGTTATCTTTTCTCAAACGGAAACCATAATTTCCATCCTTGGACAAACACTTCCGTCATCAATTAAGCATCCGCGAGCGCTGGTCGTGCAGATATTTATTTACAGCAACTCAGTGATAAATTCAGCCGTCGGCTTTGAAAAATCTTTTGTCCTGCACTTATCTCTCACCTTGGCGAGCGATTCTCGGATTTAAAACGTCCGAAGCAAATTTACGGGCGCGTGCGCGGACCAGCTGACGGGTCCGATGAGTGTGCAGCTGATACCTTCCATCTGTCCAGACGCCAACATTGTTCAGCAGATTTGTACCTATTTCGTGGAATGCCGCTGGGACTATTAACAGTTTCGGATCGCTTTATGCGGTTTTATATGTAGGGGTTTTCAAGCGACTTCGCCATTTGTTTGATTTGACATCTTCGAGCTGCATTTTACCCACTTCTGGGTCATGGGGACTAAACTCGTGTCTGCGGTAAATTTAGAGAGTTTGCTTTCGACCCCCATCATTTGTGGCGGCTTCAAATTTATATCGACCTGCAATTGATCGGACAAGATTTCTCTCGTTGGATTGACAATTGAAGGGACGCCGAAAATGAAGCGAACGTGAAAAATTTGATTGCCAAAACGCCACCCACGAGTACGACCGTGTCGCTCGTAAATACCAGGAGTCAAATCGGTCGACCATAAGATCCTGCTTCGAAATTCGAGCCGGGCATAAATCATGCAGATGCATACTGCATCGTCGCGTGTGCACGTGCACAGCACACGGAAGAGGCGAGCCACGACGCGTTTGACGGTGATTTTTTTAATTTTAAATATTAAGGATGGATGAGTGAAAAGATGGCCGCGACATCTGTCAGACTGACGCGCCGATAAATGGGGTGGCGCGCGATTTGCATGATCGGCCTTGTCGTGTTTCTTTTTTTTTTTTCGTCTGTCAAAGGGTAATTGATACGTCGCCGAGAAACTGCGAATACATAAATAAAGCGCGCTTATCTGATACCGCCGAGCCGGGACTTTTTCTCGCCGCGAATGAATTATTTACTTGCAACTTTTGTTATCGCAAATGAAGCTGTTTCGATGTTGATTTCGTAATTGGAATGACAAGAATTCAAGTATTTATATAACAATTTAGAAACAAAACGAAATTGAAGGGTAGGGAGAAAGAGGAATGTTTTAATTTGTTGCGAGATAGGCGGATAAACTTGTCTACAATAGAGGCAAGTTTTGGCATGCGTCTGCGAGTGCTGGCACGTGCACTGAGAGATGTCGCAGACCCCTGAACGAAATTTATATCGAAATGAAACGTTGAATCCTCGTTTGCTCGCCGTATAATGTAAATGAATGGGGCTTGTAATTGCGTGGTTTTTCCATTTTTATCCCCCTTGAGATGTTTAATGATGAGATTTATTTAAACACCTCTGGAGTGAGCAGACACAAAACAAACAAAACTTTTAGATCTAAAATTGTTTTATATACAAAGTAGCCGTTCATCCGACTGAGTGACGTTTGGTTTAGAATTTGCAAAATCTTTGATCGAAGGTTTCAGATCTGAGATAAAAATGATTTTGACATTTTAAAGAACTTTCAAAGTTAAAGAAATGTGAATCTGTGAACAAAAAAAATTATACAAATGAGAAATTAAATTGAATATTTGAATTGACAAAGACTTAACACAAATTTGGGTGTTCAATTTAGCGGATGAAAAAAAATTTCAAACATCGAAAATGCATCAATGTGCCGGAGTGAGACTGAATGGTATTCCTGGTAAACGCAAAATATCTTGTCATCGTTGCGAGTTCACACGAACGGCTCAACGAAATTTCATCTTGACGGAGTCGTGCAACACGAGAAGCACATTATTGACGTCGTCCAAGACACGCAGCAGAATTCCTACAGACATTACGGGGATGAGTGCGAGAGCAACACCGCGAGAGGCAAAAAGTATTTGGCTTACGATCGATCGCGACGGCCAAGGGCTTTGAGAAGCCGCCGAAGAATAACGGACAGTTTATGACGAGCCCGAGGATTCGTCCGACGACCAGGCCATCGCACCGCACGTCAAGCGATAACTCACGCGGAAAACTATAACTTTGTCCTTCGGAACTTGACATGAAATTGCGGATTATTTGAGTTAGCCAACACAAAAAAAGTTTCCAACTTGAAAAGTAAAACCCCCTTCACTTCCTCTCGCTATTCGTGCGAAGGGTTGCTTTTTTTAAATTCCTCGTACGTCTACAAGATTTACCACTTTTTTTATCGCTTTTTATTTCCTGTTAAGTTTTATTACCTATATTTATGCATGTTTCATTTGTGTGTTTTACTGTAAAGTTATTTCATTTTATATTCATTTTGGAGTAAGCAGTTGAGGTAATTGTGACAGGGTAATGTGTGCCATTAGCAAAATTCGATTCATACAATGATTCGGATACAAATTTTTCTTTATATTTAATTTTTTTTAATTCGTTTGTATTAAACATTTTTAATGTTAATAAAATAATGAAAATTTTAGGTCACAAATACCCCAAACGCCCCTATCTGTAACTTTGTTAAAATCCTTTGAAGATAAAGTAAAAATGATCGATTGTACTTCAAACGTTTCTTGACCGGGTATTAAATTAAACATTTATGACTCGGTTGCTCTAATTAGTACCAGCATGTCAGAGTTTTCGAACGTTTGACATCTGATATTTCGTACTTTCATTGGCCTATCAGACGATCGCAGAAAAACTACAACTTTGGACAGTGGAGAGAACTTTCGAGTTGTTTCACAGAAGCCATATTTCAGCTTTTCATTATTTCTGTATGCAAATGTTGTTTTCTCCAAGTCGTGTGAATTCGTTTTTTAAAAAACATTGAGCGTTTGATCAATTTTTTTATTCCCATCGACAACAACAAAAAATCATAACTTTTTTTTTCAAGTGCTTCAGCTATATAACGAGAAGCGAGCTTTTCATTTTCCCATGTTTGCCCCTACTTCTTGCTGAGTCTCTTAATTCCATAAATAATGATACGTCGAGTTAAAAAGCCTGTAAAGAATTACGATTCATTACCATGCGATGATTCTTACTTCTTTTTTAATACGAGACATTTATCATCGTGTATGGAAAAAAACGAGACATTAAAATTGCTCCGCTCGCGTAATGACGTAGAAATGTTGGTAAGACTGCGCTAAATTGCGCTTAAGAGAATTTATAAATAAAATGTCGAAATTTAGTGCTCCGTCCGTGGAGATTCCACGGACGTCAGTTTTCTTTGGTTCTGCACCGCTTTGATAATTCGAACGTCCCACGCGGAAGTTGATCCCTGCAAATCAGATTTTCAGATGAATATTTCAGATAATGTAAAAACTTGAAATTCTGGTTCGCGAGGTTTGTCATTAGTTTTTCCCAACAGCGGACATGAAAGTAAAAAAAAAAGCCAAGTTGTTTGATTAAGTTTGACATCCTATTTTTGTCCCCCATTCGGGGATTAATTTTATTATCTTACAGTCATTGAGGAGAAAAATGTTTAATTCCACGAAATGACATAAGAATTTTAATGTGACCGAGTCAAGAAATGTACATTAGTTTTAATCGGATTAAATTCGCTGGGAAAATTTTCTGAGATCCGTGCCACTTTGATTCACGCCTCTGATCAACTCCGAACAGAGATAAAGAAACCGATCGATCGATCAGGAGGTGGTCTGATTTATAAGTATGATCCGCAAGGATATCCCCTGATGTACCATTTTTTTATTTTCTCAGTCGGGTGTTTGAATTTCTTCTCTATCTCTAAATGCATATAAATGGCAGCGATTTTCGAAGCTCCAAAGTCGTATAGTTGAAATTCAAACCCGAACATGAATTTCAAATCAAACGTAAAATTTCAATTATCAACTCGGTATAAGATAATGTACATCCAGAGATAATTCAAACAAAAAATTATTCATCTTTGAAATTTCATCATCAAGTCGAAAAATTTAAGAGCAATAAAAAAAAAGAATATTATCTGAGTTGTCATCTGCATAACTCAGCCAATTAGTCGACAATCGCTTTGTTCGTGAAAACCAAACAGGCTCGGATAGTTAGACCTAAGTCAAATGTTTTGACAGTGCCTCGAGCGCCGGAATCTCCGGAGGTGCCATCATTAATTTTATCGCTGCCCAAACACCTTTCTCATACAACTCAAATTGTCAACAGAAATCGGATTAAGACGTCTGTCGTTTTATGACAGATTCAATTACTCATCTTTACTTTTGGACCTTTTTTCTGAAACGTCCTTTTTTATCCTCTAAATACAACATTTATCATGATAAAAAAGGCACCTCCTAACTTACTTTTGTTCACTTTTTTTCTCCGCATTTTTTATTCGATGATAAAAAGATGAAACTAATTATCCCACGCACGATTAAAGAGAAAAATATAACGAAATGTTGAACTCGCACAAATTGACTCGTATCTTCGAGTCTCTTTCATCTCAAGCTCCTAATCTCACGACCATAATTTAGCGGCATTAATTAGCGCAACCTTCGTAAACTCATTAGTACGGGTACGTAACTTTGATTGTCCAATCGTCTTCGTTGATACCGATCTCGTTTCAGTCGTCAAAATGTTTTCACCAAAAGTTTCAACCTCTTTATAATACCACTCGCCAAAACATTCAAACTACGAACACAATTTTTTGTCAAAATTCCATCGATATTTTTTTCCACTCCAACTGTTCATCCATTCGCTTTGGAAATATCGGGAATTTCGAAAACACGAGTTAGATTTTCCGCAGTGGAGTCCATTGTGGAAGCCGAGTCGTCTACCCGCGGCACATAATAACTGTTTATGCGCATCGTTTCTTGCCTTTAAAATATGCTAATCAGAGCTTGAAGGGTCGTTTAAATTTCAAACGTTTTGAGTGGCTCCTCCACGAAACTTTGACTGCCGCGCGCGCATATGAATAGTACTTTTTTGCTGTTTCGTGCACGCCGAGTCATCCTCTTTGTCAGTTCGGCGTGAGGCACAACAATGCAACGAAAATCCAGGTCGGATTGTAACGGTGGACCGTGATTAATTTTATTCCGCCATTTCGGAAATCCTCCTTGTGAAATAGCTGCACTTTGTTCAAAATTGACGCGGGTGTTGAATTTAATGCACAAATGCATCGTGAAAGCGATGGAAAAATAAAAATGAAAAAAAAAAGATGAAGAATTGCTCATAATAATAATGACGAAACACCCGTTACCGCGTTTCTCGGCTCATAAACTTTTATTTCATCATTTTCATTGAACTTTAGGTTTATTTTATCTTTTCTTTCATACTTTTCATTGTGCGCGCAGCACTTGATTTTTCAAGTTGCTCATCTCGGCCTCCTCGATTGCACTCCGAAAATACTTTTTATCTCGGCAATTGCAGAGCAAGAAAACATTCAACTTTCAATAAAACTTATCAGCGATTTCTTCCAGACGCCTCGAGAAATTCCAGCAAGACAGTTGGACTGATCAATTCGTTTCGTCTGGGAATCTCGAGCAGCTCGGCGAAAAATCATCGCGGGTTATTTATAACCCGTATATGCGGCCTGCATGTGCTTCTTACACGGCTGAAAAAAAGAATCACGATAAGAAGCGCAACCTAATTTCCAACTGACGGCTAAGAAAAATAAATAATCCGCGCGGTGACGCAACGCGCGTCTTTTCGAATTACGCATTTCCGCACTATTTATTCGATGCGATCGGATATGTTGCCTTAGCCTCGATCGCTGCTCAAAATTCGCTCTGATGTATTTATCACTCGTTCATTTTTTTTTTTGCCTCTCTTTCAAATGGATTTAAAAGCGCTTTAGAGTCGAAATTACGAGCAGCTGACGTTTGAGAGGAAACTGTTTACGATTTCGAGAGCAAAGCTTTTTTTTCCAAACAATAAAAAATCCTCGATGGTTTTACGAGTTAGAAAAAAGTAGACAAAACCACAGTCGTGATATTTTTGCATAGAAAAAAAAAGAAAAAAAGTAGAATGAAAAATTGACAGACAAATATCCCGGAACAATTGGTTGGAACAGAATTTTCTAAAGGAGACAAGTTTTTTGTAGGATTGGGACGAGAAAGCAAAAATTGAAGTGATAATAAAATATGCAGAAATGCGGAACAAACAAGCACTCTCGTGTGTCATTTAGAAATCGATGTCGGTGCGTCGAAAAATAAATCCTCCCGGTATGCGAGGTACGACGATTTTGTCATGTCGCTGCAAAGCCGCGCTAAATCATTAGCGCCGAGACGCGCTCGTGTACACGCGGATCAGCCGAGTGCTGCAGCGTAGCCCAAGTCATCGCGGGAGATAAACGGCGCGCGCTCTTTGGTCTCGTTATTCTCCGCACCAGTGTGTCACCGAACGCCCCATGTCTTCTAACAACAAATAGTCCCGATTCTATTCGAGTCGGCACCGCCTGAATAATACGTTCGAGCATAACCCGAACAAAGTTTCAACGTGAAATGGAATGATGGATTTTGATACCTGGAAAATTGAATCAATTTTCTCCTCCAGTTTTATATATCATCCTTCTGAAATTGGATTTCGAAATTCGAGATCCGAACAAAAAAATTGTTTACCAGTCAAACATTTATTTGTAACAATTTTTCAAGAACAAGATAACATTTCTCAACCATGATGAAAAAAAACTCATGTTTTTTTTTCCTTCAGTATCATAATTTCTTTTTATTTCTAATAAAACCGTTGCAAAAACTTGAGAAAATTTCATTGAAACAGGTCAGAAGCATTAATTTTCTCTACGATTCATAAATCAGCGATGACGAAATGGTAACTCGAGAAAGAAAAAAAAAGTACTTTGATGAGGATTCGTTCGATTCATCCGACTTGATTAATTATTTTCAATCAAAAAGTGTTTTCACACCGATGAAGATGACTATCTCAAAAAATCATTATCGACTTCATTTGTTTTACATCTGAATAGGGTCTGACGCCACAAACCACAAAATCAAAAACACACGATGAAAAAAGAAAACAACTTTTTATCCTCACAATCTCTGACTGACTTTTCTCACTCTTAATTTTATAGTTCAAAGAAAAAGGAGAAAAAAAAAATTTTCAAACAAAAAAAAGAAAGGAAAAAAGTTAGATTCATCGTTTTTGAATTTGCATAAAATGATTTTCTAGAATACACTCAACCGCGACCTCGTCTTGAAGACGGTGACCTGTGAAGTGACTTGAGCATAAGGAGGCACACGCGACTTTTAGCGAAGTCTCTAGTCGAAATTCGTCGTACTTGCATACACGAGCTTCCGCACACCAAATATAACTCGATCTATTTTCAATTGTGGAGACGGTTCGACGCACTTTTGCTGCCACATTAAACTGGTCTTAGCATCTTTGATGACATCATTTGTCACTCAGAAGAAACGACAATCCCCGAAGTTTATTTGTACCAATCACCAGACATTCTTTTTGCCCTGAGTAAAAGCCGTGGAACAACAATCGAAAAACTAATTGATAGGCTGATAAATATAAAACAAATTAGGGTCTGCGTCAATGGAGAATTAATTTTCCACGAAAGCGATAGTTGTTAGTTAATTTCTTTGATGGCACCGGAAGGACACCCAGCTGTCTCAATATGGGGTTGAATAACATGACGTATGGGACCGCCGCCAATCATTTGAATTGAACGCCTTTGTTCCCCTGGTGAATCAGTTTGATAGTTTCAGTGATGTATGATGGTTTTGATTAATTAATCAACATGAGATAATGACTTCATTCGCAAGAGTTAAAACGTTAGCGTTGCCGTTCGGACGAGATTAACTGGCTAATTTGCATCCTAATCATCAACCAATCTCAAGTTAAAAACTCAACCATGATTGCGCCAAGACATTAATAAAATTTAAATTCCAAAAATAATTTTCAAAAAAAAACTTAAAATCTAGGCCTATTAGCAGTACGTCACGCCGAGAATTTGTCAAATGTTTCGGTTGTTAACTCAAGAATAACAGTTAGTCAGAGACAAAGTGTTCTAGTAACAAGTTTGACCTAGAAGTCGCGCAGGATTTGTCTTTCAACGAAATTTCAACTATTAAACAGTTCTGGATCTGTCAAATCAGAAACGCGACGTGAATATCTTGATGAACGCCTCTCGTCTCTTAGCAAAAATTAGTCTGACATTTCGTTGATTCAGACTTGAATATCAAATTTAACGATAAAGTTTCAATCATATTTCACGCAATTTCGTGAATTACAAATCTCACATTTTGTTCGAATCCAACTTCTTAACTGCACATTTGGAATACAAAAATATGTCGCCTTTAAATTTCGCCCTGCAGAAATCGATAGTCCAAAAAGGTTCGCTGCTCCAAGCCAGTGGGACCCTCAAACTTGTGCAGCCAAGCGTTTCCAAACCTACCGTGTTTACAAAACACCGCCCGTTTCTTAGGAACGAATTATAGCCCGGCTACATCACCGCAAAAAAGAAAATAAAAAAAAAATAAAAGAGAGAAGGAAGACCAGGGCAAAGTGTACCGTAGAAAATTGGGGGCAGTCTGTCATTGTCTAGAGAGGTCTTTTAACACGCACGTATGACGCAGGGACGAAGTTCAAGGCCACGCGAGTCTTTTGACTGTTTCCACCCTCGCTGGTTTTTACCCCAGGGCGCGGAGGCCGATGAGTCGACCTGACCGGAAGTCGATGGGGTAAGTAAGGTAGGGTGAATTCCCTCGTTCGCGTGGCTCAGTCTGTTTTGGATAACGCGATGGGGTTATTACAGCCGTGGATTACGAAACAAAAAACACATCGCGAAAATCCATAGGCTCGAGCAATAACAAAGGGGTTGAGCCATACGCTGGGGGCTTTTTTTATTACTCCGCAGGGATGACTCTTTGTGAGCTCCGCTGTGCAGCTTGAAGCTGAATTATTTCACCGATACCACATACCCAATGTGGTTGGGGATTTTTTTGTTTATGTTTATGGTGGCTTTGCTGGAATTTATAATTTTCTACATAGTGCAACAACCCGGAGACATTTTCATATTCATAAAGAACCGTGAAAGCTGCCAGACTGTTTTTTTTTCGGTTACACGTAGTTCCTAAGTGGGGAAAAAAATTTGTTGACAAAATGAAACCATTAGGCTCCATTGACAAGACACTTCTTCATAAATTTTTTGTTCGTCTCAACTTAACCTGAATTCCCATTTCCCAATCATGCCAAACTGCTTTCGTCTGACGCCAACGAAAATATATTTGTATGACGTTATGAATAAGTCGGTGGGATAACGGCGTAGAAATGATTCGCAAATATCGTGTTCCTAAGTTAGCGGCATATGTGACTGTCGTCGGTGCAGCAACTGTGACGGGATATGGGCCAAGAGCCCCATGTCGAGGAGTCCTGGAGCGGCTCGCATGAGTAATGGCAGCTCATTTCCTAGGACTTTGCTGGCACTTCCCAAGTAAAAATTCGAGCAGTTTTTGCCCAGTTCAAAATAGTTACTGGTTAGATATGAGCCAGTTCGACTGGGCCAGAAAATTCTGGCCAGTTACTAGCTAGAAAATTGCGAGTAACTACTGGAGC
>JAAMPD010001746.1:0-20734 GCA_025266255.1 Trissolcus basalis | reverse complement strand
AGTCTACCGACGTTGGTTCTACGTTATCCCAACACTGGCTGCCAACGTAAACTCACCAACGTTGATCCAACCTTGTATATACAAACAATCCGACGTTGGTTCAACGTAGTCTCCCAACGACGTTCATTGACGTTGGCCCAACGTTGGAACAATTGTAAAGTCGTCCCAACGTTGGCTGTTTCTGCCTGGGGAACGAGAGCAGAAAGTGATTTTCGACAACAACGCCGAAGCGTTTGTTTTTCAAACAAAATATGCTTACCACGGCTTTTAAGACCTTCAAAGTGATGATGCCATGAAAGAATTAAGTAGCGTTTCCCTCACCTTTTTCAAAATCCTTTTGAAATTTATTCATTCACTCAAATGCGATCAGGCAGTCCCATTATCAAAGGCTCTTGAGTGCAAAAAATTGATTATTATTGTATTTGATGAGAATGAAAACAGGCTTACATTTCACTGGTTTGTCTAGGTTATTTAAAGTTTCGCACACCACAGCCAGTGAATTTTTTCATGAGGTACTAGAAACAATTTATGAAAATGTAACAACATGGTCGTTTTGGCTTAGTCGGGAAGCAACACAAAAAAAATAGCCAAAATACCTTCAAAAACTATCCAAATGGCAGAGCGATCATTGATTGCACAAAAATTTTTTATGAAAAGTCTTCAACGGTTGAGAATCAAATTTTGCAGTATTCCAGTTACAAAAGTCACTATACAGTCAAGTACCTAATA
Organism: Trissolcus basalis; assembly: GCA_025266255.1. Taxonomy (NCBI): domain Eukaryota; kingdom Metazoa; phylum Arthropoda; class Insecta; order Hymenoptera; family Scelionidae; genus Trissolcus; species Trissolcus basalis. The sequence goes on along the minus strand of JAAMPD010001746.1, from coordinate 20,005 downwards.
GCGATTAATCCGTCATGTCTAATCACTTTTTTATCAAAAGGATACGGTGGTCTGGCAACTGACAGTTTCATCACAAATGATAGCGGCTTTTTGAATTTGATAGAGCCAGGTGACTTAATTCTTGCAGACAAACGATTTCTTCAAATCAGATCAGAATTAAAACAACGTAATTGTACATTGGTCATGCCTCCGTTTGGTATAAATCCTCAATTCAGCAGGGAGGAAGTACTTCAAGGATATGCTATTAAAAATTAAACGAACTTACCCTGAAGTGAAGTTCGATTGTTATTATATGTAGAGTCTCGTTCGAGACGATCAACATGTAGTTCTGCTAATTTACGCTAGATGTCACAACTTTCAGAGCTAGAAACGAAATTTCCTAGCGACTCTTCCCTACTCCGTACGACTTCTCATTAAGTTTAGAGTGATGATGGATTTTTTTTTTATAAAAAAGGAGCATGTCTTCTATGGGTTGGGTTAAGCTTGAGTTAGGGAGGGACTAATCGTCTCGAACGAGACTCTACATATAATAACAATCGAACTTCACTTCAGGGTAAGTTCGTTTGATTATTAATTATATTACGAGTCTTGTTCTCAACGATCAACATGTAGATGTTAAGAGTGCGAGTACTCCTGAATGAAACGAAACAATAAAATTTATTGTAACAAAAGAAGAATATATTCTGATTGCTTACATAAGGTGACAGTTCTCTTAATCCTATATAACACAGTTTGTTACTTAGCTTATTTATTTTGAATCACAGCCGCAGCAAATGCTTTTTACCTTAATTAATTGGTCTGTTATAATATTTAGCGAAATCTTTAGAGCTTTCGGATTAGCTTGCTGCTTTTTTAATCTCGTCTACACTTATCCCTTTTTTCAGGGCTGCTGATGCTGTCGCATGTCTCGTACTATGCGCGGTATAATTTTCATTCACGCCGAGTATCGCGCGAATCCATTTTCTTATTGTTGCCTAGGCTGCTTTAAATGGCTTTTTTGTTGTAATCAACAAATTATTACAATAACCTCGTAGATCATTTCTTACTACTAAATACTGCTTTAATGCTTTGGCTATACATTATCTAGGCTCGTTCTTGGAAAACGGCAGCTCTATTAGGGGTTGATACGTCCCTACCCGTTAAGTTTCGACGAGATCTGGGATTTTTATTCTAGAACCATTTGCATGAGTTAAAATGTTCAAAATGTTTATGCTTTGCAGCGTCTGTACTCGATGGGCTGTGCCCAGCGCTAACAATATAACTAGTCTTTCGGTCAGCTGATCTGAACTTAAATCTTCAACTGAATACCAAGTTTTAACTTTTTCGAGAACTAAATCAATGTCCCAGGTCTCATCGTATTTTGGTTTGGGTGGTCGGAGACAAAACACGCCCATGAAAAAACGACTCAAATTCTTACTTCCTGACAAGTTTGGCTCTACTAGAGCTAACGCCGCTCTTGCTAAATTGAGGGTGCCATAGTTTGCTCCCTCGTCAAATTTCGCAGTTAAAAAACGAATAGCCCGTAATATTGATCAGTTTTCTCTCGTTTACAAAAAACTAGCCACTGATTAAAATTGGATGCATACTGCTTGTAAGTTGAGTCTGCGAGTGATGCCATAAATATTTGCATACTCTTCTCTGGAATTCTCCTTTTTAAAACTGCCTTCCGGATATACGACCTGCAATCAAGGTCAGATGTTTCGCCAGAGAAGCCAGGGTGCTGCATTAATCTGCAAGGAGACAATAATAAATGAACTGACGGACGTAACTCTATGGGTTCTGACACTAACAGTGACGTAAACAGAGGGAACCAAGGCTGGTTTGGCCAATTCGGTACGACCGAAATCGGAACACCCGAAAGAGGCCCTGTGATTTCCAATTTTGCGTGAACGCGTCGATAGCTGTAGCTTCCGGGTCTCTGTCCCATGAGAAGTATCTTCTGCATTTCGCATTGGTTCGCGTTGCAAACAGATCACATGACGGTTTCCCTAATTTACTAACTACTAAATCAAACGCGTAATCTGCTAACTCTCACTCAGTATCGATGTTTGTAATTCTTGACTTTTCATCGGCTTCAACATTCTGATTTGATTTAATATAAGTTGCGAACAGCCAGATTTTTCTTCTCTCACACCATTGCCATATTTCTTTCGCTATTTCACTAAGCCCTTGATGTTGAACACTACCAATTCTGTTAATGTATGATAACGCCGTAGTGTTATCGATCCTTAACAGAATCTGACTTTCATAACTCTTTGATGCGAAGCACTTCAGTGCCATAAAGACGGCTAACAATTATAATTTGTTGATATGCAATTTGCACTCTTTTGCGGTCCAAAACCAACTCTCTTTTACCCTCGCATGCTGCTCCGCAACCAGAAAGGGATGCGTTCTAACCAATCTCTATATCGTAAACGTATTCGCGAATCGGATTCTCCGCGTTGACTATATTTTCTTTACACCACGCAAAGACTGATTTTAGATCCCGTGGCAAGAGCGTGAGGGCATCAAAATCATTACTGTTCGCTTCCCAACTCTTATATCTTAATCTTTCTAAACAACACAGCAAAAATTCAATAAACCTACAAAGCTAGACCATTCTCGTATCGTACAGCGTTGCTTCTCAGAAAAGACATTTAACATTTCGATCATTCGGCAAACTCGGTTTGCCGACCATCTTTTGGCAAACTCAGTGACATTCTGACAGAATCATAGTTAATTCCTAAAAATTCCATTTTTCTACACGATTTCAAAAAACTCTTTTCGTGATTTTCAAACTTAATGATTGAAACAATTCAATTGAACGCTGCACATTTTTTTCACAACCTTTTTCCGATAAAGATAAGCACGACAGATCATCTGAGTAGATCACAGATAGGAAACTCATTTTTCTTGAAAATTTTACTGCTAGTTTCATTACTTTTGTAAAGATATACGGCGCTACGTTTAGCCCAAATGAAATACACACAAACTCATATAGGGTTGACTCAAAGATTAATCTGAGATATACTAAACTCGCAGAGTCTACAGGTGAGGTAGAATAGGCGCTTTTTAGATCTATTTTCACCATATAATCATATTGAGACATCAACATGGTCACCGTACGACCATCCTCCATTTTAAATTTTTCTATCTCTATGAACTTATTTAATCCGTTTAGGTGAAGTACAAACCTGAACTCGCCATTTGATTTTTTAACTAAAAAATATGGCGACACATATTGTCCTTCTGTTGCTTCACACACTCCAATGGCGCCTAGATCTAATAAGTCTACCACTGCATTTTTTACATCTTGGATCATTTGAGACCCGCTTAACAAGGGAACATCTGTAATTACATTTTGGTATGGTTTAGCAGAGAAGGACAACTTGTACCCTCTGATACAATTCAAAACGAATCGATCATTTGTAATAGCGCGCCAATTTGTTTGAAAAAATTTTAATAGGCCTGCAAATTTTACCTTTAGTAAGTCCGGTGTGTTGACCTGTGTCTTGACCTGCTGTCGCGTCGGGGGCTGGGAAAGCGTCTTCGCCATTGGTAGTCCTTGAATTTCAGGGTCTTCGGATTGTCTTTGGACGACCACTGTTCCTAGGCAAGCCTCTTGCATTTCACGCCTGAGCTGCCATCTGCGCGTTGCGTTTCTGTTGTTGCTTCTTTACCGACAGAAACTCTTTGCTGACTATGGACATGGATTTTGCCGACTGAAGTCGTTCTGAAAGATCCGAGCCGAAGAGAGCTGTGTCCTATGCCGACTTCTCAAGTTCTCAACTTCTTTGTATTTTTTATCCGGAACTTCAGAGATTATGAAAGCCTTTCTAGACACGAACTGTTGGTAGTGTGCCTCCGCTAGCAGTTTTCCTGAGTCACACAAGAGCCAAAAGATATCGTTCTTGTTTATTTCTTCTCTTGCATTGCCGAAATTCTCTGGCCCAAGGCCGACATAGCGGATCCTATTGTATTCTGGGCCGCTTTCCAGTGCATATCACGGGATTTTGCTGCTTTGTTCACTGCCGCGATGACCTTAGGATTGAGTTCCGGAGCTTCCAAGTTACAATCTCCTTGACGCACGTACTTGGACAGCAGCTTTTCTTTCTCCTCAGCTTTAACGCCTTTTTGGATCCAATATCTCCATCTAGCCGCTAAATTCGAATGAAGTGTTAATAATCCTTGAACCTTCAACTCGGAGACCTTTCCGAGAATTTCCTTGTCTAACTCCACTTTCTCTAACTCATCTGAGTCTTCCGAGTCCTCTGACAATTCGCTCGAGTTGCCGTTCGTGAGTACTCGACCACTGTCGGTCTCGGCAGCTGGCTCAACCACCTCTTCGTGGTCAACGTCTAACATATCTCGCAAAAAGCAAAACGAAACATCACCTAATTTTAAGTGTTTGTCCGATTAAGCATATACATCGCGTGCGATATACCCTCCCTCTTGTGAAGGCTCATCGCTGCATCTGATGTGACACCGCTTACCTTGCTCGGGTTGATGAGCAGTTGCGTTTCGTGTCGGATTTTGGGGTAAGCCCTGCGCCATCGGCGCCGAGTCCGAAGCCGATGCACCAGCTGTGGAGGTTCCCGCCAATTTGGCTATTTTCATTTCTAACTTCTTCATTTTTTTTCGAAGCCTTTCCTTTTCCTCCTCTCTATTCTTTTTTCTGGATTTCCTCTTCTTATCTATGACTCAACCTCGCAAGAACCTTTTTGCTGTACACGTTGTGACTTTGTTCAGCACAAAGAACGTAATGAGGAGTCGTACGGAGTAGGGGAGAGTCGCTAGAAAATTTCGTTCCTAGCTCTGAAAGTTGTGACATCCAGCGTAAATTAGCGGAACTACATGTTGATTGTTGAGAACAAGACTCGTCATATAATTGCTTCAGTTAGAATACACGTTAAGCGTGCTATTCAAAGAATAAAATTGTTCGAGTTGCTAAGTAAACTTGATAACGAAAAATCTCCCTCTATTGACAAAGTTATGTATGTAGCATGCCTAATTGCAAACAATAAAAAACCACTCATAGAAAATAAGTAATTATATAAATAATTTTCAAATACACGAAATGCGTACTATGACATAAAATGTTCGTCTACATAAATTTCTATATTACACTGAGAGAAATATTTTGGAAAAACTGATATGGTTTATAGGGACGCGGTCACATGAAGCATTTTTCTAATGTTGTCCTGTACACTATAGGAAAAATTGTAACAATTTCATACGACTTACTTCGAGAACTTAGAAATTCTTATTAAAGTCGTATAAATAAATCGTATAAAATTAATACAATTTTTCCTATAGTGTACGGGACAACATTAGAAAAATTCTCTATGTGGCCGCGTCCCTAATTAATTGGGACTCGCAGAATCCGTTGGTGGCGTCTCGAGCGCAACTGTCATGGCCGCCAGTAATACACATTGACACTGCTTCAGATAGTAAACAACGCGTTTTTTTTCGTTTCTCGCAATTAATAATGTTGACAGTTGACTTGAATGAGATTTTCACATTTGTGAATTCAACTGCAGCGTCAAGGAACATAAAAGAAGGTGAACAAATCATTAATTCAGGGCTCATTGTGGTCGTCGGAAACACTGTTTTGACTGCGACGAGTGCCGATATTTTCGGTTTATGTCAGAGCACAAGTGCTTTGAATTCTCATTTACACGAAATTAAGGGAAAGTTGTTATTCGTGCAAAATGAAGCTAGAATCAAGAGCATGAGTTGCTCGTGTAAAGCTGGCAGTAGTCACTCTTGCAAACACATTGTTGCGATACTGTTATTTTACAACCGGTAAGTAATGTACATGTATTGAAGATTATAACTGACTTGGCTTTAATAAAAATTGACTGAAAATTAACAATCCAATTCGACGTTCTTTATTTCATTTTTTTGTTTTTTTTACAGAAATAATATTCGAGAGATTGAATTGTTATCTTGCACGGATGTCAAATGCATTTGGAATCAGCAGAAAGGTCCTATTTCAGAACCTTTCCAAGCATTGCCGACGGAAACATTTTGTTGTTTGAAGCAAAATCGGCTGCCATCTTTGGGGGCTAATGAAATTAGTGAAATTCGTCGATCTTTGGCCGAATGCGACAAAACTAGCTCATTGAGTAAGCACATGTAAGTTTCAGGAATGTGTTTCATTTCTTTTATTTACTCTGTATGAGTGCAAAATCGCAGTTGTTATTTCCAACTTCCAATCCAACACTTCCCTGCACCTTTTCATCATAGGTCAAGAATCCGATTATTACCTGCAGAGTGTAATAATTCTGTTTCTGAAGAATTGAATTCAACGTTGAACGAAATGAACGTGTGTCACGTTTTGAGTAATGCATGTAACTCTTTGGAAATGGATCTTTTGGTTAAGGTTCCTGTCAAACTCAATGCATGTTGTCAAGACTTTTTTTCCAAAAATATTGCTTGTGCTTTCATAGAAGAAGTAGAGCGTAAAACTAGGAATAGTAAGCATGAGTGGAGAAAAGAGCGACAGTTTAGAGTAACAGGGAGCAGGTAATTTAAAGGATATAAACCAGGCTGTGCTAAATGGCAAATTAAAATTTTTTAACGTAATTTTTTTCTGTTTTAGGTGCTATCCTTTGTATACTTATAGCGAAAAAAAAGACTGGGAAAACAAAAGTGTGAAGTACTTCTGGCCGTCTACTGTTACCACGGAACACATGAAACGAGGGATTGAGTTCGAACCGATTGCGCGTGACATGTACGAATCAAGTTTGCCGGACATAAGGATACAACAGTGTGGACTAATCGTTGCTAAGAATAATAGTTGGCTGGCTTATAGCCCTGACGGAATACTCATCAAGGATGATGAACCTATCGCGCTATTAGAAATTAAGTGTCCAGACATTGATGACACAAGTGAGAGCACCTTAATTAACAAGTGCAAATTTTTGCAAAGGGTTAACGGGCAATTAACATTAAAAAAGAAACACGCGTACTACGCGCAAATTCAAGTTGGCATGTCAGTTTTGAACTTGACAGTATGTCATTTCATTTTGTATTCCAGCAAATCCATGACTTTCTATGTGATATACGTTTTATTTGACAAAGAGTACGCTCGAAACTTGTTGGCCAAAGTTAAAATCAATTACTTTGAACGTATGATCCACGTAATATGCAAGTATAAAAGGTAGATAATCTTAACATATAACTAATTAAAGGTAGAGGGCGATTTAGTTGTTTATTGAAATTGTACAAAATTCAAAACGTCTCAATAAAAGTATTTCATACAGAATAATTAGTTATACATTCGTGAGTTCTTTTCGAGATCGCACTGCTTACCGAGCGGATTATTTAATTACATGAATTTATCGTCCTCCATTATTGGTGTACCAAGATTAGCGAAACCACAGCAAACTATAAAAATGTCGTCGACATGAGATAACAAATTCCATTCTAATGTATTGTTCAAAACTGAAAACAAACGGATTCTTTGATTCATTCTCTCTACATGTACTCGTGCTGCTGCGATTTTTCTGTTCCGAAGGGCTTCTTCTTCAGAAAATTTATCGTGTAAAAATGGTGGTCGTATAAGTTCAACACGATGTTCTGCGCAAATTTCCGATATGTGGAACCCTTTATCAACCATGACTGCGTCTTTGTTACTACGTAAATAATTGATAACATTGCTCTGCTCAAAAATGGCTTTGTCAGATGCTCGTCCTCCATAAGACTTGCTGACAAAAGACAACAATCCCCCAGGTGTCACTCCGGTCATGAACTTGACTGTATGTCGAGATTTATAATTAGAGTATAATTTAATGCGACACTTTAAGCATTTTGGTTTTTGTACCGGTATCTCGGTGCAATCGAGAACGATAATGGTATTTTCAAAGCCTTCAAAACACCGTGGCATATTGTTCGAAATCTCTTCCGGCGAAACTGGTTGAATCGTTGCTTGCAATATAGTTGACAATTTTTTCAACATGTCATAAAAAACATCGCGACACGTCGATCCAGCGATTGACTTAAAAAGAACTTGAATCACCGTGAAGGACAAGTCCAGTTTCAACTTGGTCATCACCAACATGATTTGCTCCTTCGTTGACAGCTGCCTTCTTTTTTTAACCGGATATAATTTTTCAACAAGCCGAGTGATTTCGTCAAGAATGCTAAAAGATCGTATGCCGCATACGGACATCAAAATTTCGTTCGTTTTAATAAACGACGCGAATGACACGCGTATATCATCCGTATTGACTTGAATTGCGACACTGTTTTGCTCCGTACAGTCAACGATTTTTTTATTAACTTCAAGTACACAATCTTCGATAGACATCGTTCTTTCTTCATCGAGTTGTAGTTTGTCAAATTCTCGCTGACATTGGTCGCATCGACCCAACAGAGATTGGTTGTTGTTAATCCCTGCAAGACAAATATAAGTAAGTCTTGAATTGTCGAACAAAATATATTAGCATAATACCTGCTATTTCGTCTGGGATATAGCTTATTTCAAGAGGCTCGTTGTCTTCCCCCGACTGTTCTACGATCTTGTGCTAAAAAATTAGAAACGCGAATAATAAAACAGTTGATAAAATTGCCGACAAAAGTTTGACTTAAATTCAAACGCGTTTTAATCCTTACTGTCTGCTTCGAAGCATTTGACAGACGAACATCTTTCATTTTTTGTCGATTTTCCTAAAAAATAATATAAATGAATTTCATTTCATTTTTATATATCAGTAAGGACACCTTTTTTTGCATGAAATTTACTAACAAGTCTATTCTTTCTTCCACCTTGTTCCGATTTCTTGGTGTCTGATTTTTTATATAAATTGAGATTTTCCGTGGGAAACGCATCTTTTTTCAAGATTTTTTTCATTCCGTCATAGTTCTCTAAGAATGAAAAATATAAACAATGCTATACTATAACATTACCACATATAACTTAGTTTAAATACTAACCTGATGTAAAAGTGAAGTGCTCTTTTAGAAAATGCAAGGAACAAATAACTTGCCCTTGCAGATCACATGAACTATTGATTCCTAGTTGTTTACAACACAAAGCGTATTTATCGATCTTTTCTTTTTGTCCAAAATAGTTGTCGATTTCGACAAAAACGCTTTTTCGTTTGGGAAAATTGTGAAATGAAAGTTCTGGATTTTTTAATTGAGAACTGTTGCAACCGGTTATAAAACATTTCTTGCGATTCTGCTTCTTTGAAGGCAGAGTTTTCTTTAAGTCAGTCATAGCAAAAGGCTTTTTTAAATGTCGCTTTAATATAAACGGTAACAATTACTATGAGAAACAATATAAAATCCAACAATCCGTACGATTGTTATGACAGCACGTGTGTATTACTGGCCGCCATGTTTTTAGTTTCAAAAAAATCCGCTGCAAGCGCATGTCATTCTGCGAGTCCCAATAAAAATACATGAACTCAATTCGGATGATATAATTGCTATTTAACAGCGCGATGTTATTAGGATGTTTATTAGTTATAAACATTTCGCAAAACTCAACTTCCTTGACAAATGTTTTGTTTTCTTCTTTTTTCTTGGTGACGTAAACAGGATGAATCGGCTTTTTTTATTTTGGAAATGAGAGGGTAACGATTTTCAACAGATTGTACCTCAGTTTGCTGTAACTCAAGTAAACGTTTCGAGATTTGACCGACAGGATTATAAGGCGACATTACCGTTTTTTTTACAAAGCCGATACAATTTTCGTATGGAAAGGCAGAAAAGTCGAAGAGTGGAGCTTTCATATTAATTACGTCATCTGGTATGTGAATGAGATTGTGTATCGTTACAGATACAGAATCATCGCCGTAGAAGGTGGGAAACTCCAAAACGAATTTTCGCAATAATGATCTGCAATACTCAACTCTTTGGATGTCAATTTGATCTTTGTTTGAAAGAATCCTAACGGAGCAAGAAAGTAACATTAAATGTTTGAGCTGATCGACCGGTATGATCTTGTGACAAAATAGAGCGAAGCAGTATAATAATAAGAATCGAAACTGAGTGGCTTTCCAATTAACAAGGTCACTTAAGTCAAAGTTATTGCGTTGAAACTCTGCGGGAACGTCATTCGAGATGAGGTCGAAATTTTGTTGCAATGTTTCAGTTGCATCGTGCAATTTAATTTATGCAAAATTTTTATTTAGAAACGATTCGTGAGTGCTAAGCTCACAATCTATATCGTTGAATACACGTTTACTTTTCGTTGTCTCGTCTGGTTTTTTGCCTGTTTTACCGACAGACTCTCCTTTGATATTGCATCTTTCGCAGCAATAGAACCCGGTGTGACCTTTGCAACGTTAAATGTAAGCCCTAGCAGGCGTGTCACAAGCAAAATCTCTTAACTTGAAATGGAAGTGTTTATCCTGAATATCAACTTCGTTCAAAACTAAATTGTTTGTTTTATTTTTAAAATCTTCTAAAAATTGATTAATCGATAAAGGCTTTGAGCGACCATAGTATACAGCAATTATAAATGGTTTTAATAAATAGTCTTTGTGCTTCACCATTCCCAAAATAGTCTACGCGTTATTTTTAGTTTTTTTATAAATCTCTGCACCATCAATATTAATTTCTATCTAGATCGCATCTTCCGTGTACTCTGCAGAATCGACGATGTTGTTTAAAACTTTTTCTATGCCGAAGTACGTATATTGACCGAAACTCGAATCACCGCTCATCATCAATCGAATATTTGTTTTATTCACGCTTGTGTGAAGAAGGGTTTTGCTAGATTTTGGAAGTACATGATTTTCACTTCGCAACACTTATCAACAAATCGTCAATAAAAGATCGTGTAATGTTACCAACGTGTCTGTGAATTAATGCTACTATTTTTGATTTTAAGTCTCCGCTCGTCAATTCCTCTTTCGAGTTTTCTTTTTCAATCATCGTGAAAATCTCTTCCATTTCTTCTTCAGTGACACTGGCTCCTGATTGATTATCAGTTGAATGCCCACTCTCTATGAACTATAAAAAAATTAATAGATCAAGTGAAAACCTAATATTCTATAGTTAATGTATTTTATAATATCAATTGCAAAAATAAATTGAATTTAACTAAAGTAAACTATTTTTTCACTTCAAAATCAATATTATCATTATTGCCATCAATCTCCATAGCTTTATCTTGATAAAATGATGAGTGCTCATCGTTGTCTGAGTTATGGGATTTGTCGTCAGTTGAAGAATTTTGCATGGAGGAATTTGGCTCTTGCAGATGTTTTACAGTGCTCCAAGAAATGTTGAGTTCTAAAAAATATTTAAAAATGATAAAAAATGATTTAGAAGTAAAAAAAGTTATTCATACAATATTATAATTGAAAAAAATTAATCAAATAATTTTTTAGAAAAAATAAATCAGAAATAAGATTGTTTGTTGAAAAAAATTAACAAATAATTATGAAATTTATAATTAAATTAATAAAAAAGAAGATAATAACAATCAAATGTTTTATTTAAAGTGAAATTTCATATGTTGATTCTAATAAATTATCATGTTTGAAACTTTATTAATTCTAACCTCAAAATACTGACATTTATTTTTGAGTCAATTTTTTAACCAAACCTTTTAGTCAGTTATGATCTAGAAACTATAATGATCGATTTAAAATTACCTTCACTAGTAGCACTGTCATCATTTTTTTGTTCATGTTCCAAATCTTGTAAATGACGATATTTTGTCATTCGTTCTTTGCTTGACATTTTGAAATATTTTATTCCTGTGAATAGCGACAGTTAAATATTTTTATGAAGTAAAAATTACTTCTAACTAAATATTGTATGTCTAAACTTACAACAAATTGTTTACGATATTTTATAATTGACGATAATTTGTGTTAATTTGTTGTATTAATTTAACTTGTGGTATAATCACCATATAATAACTGCTTTTTTGACAGAAGCTCGAAAAACGCGCCAAAAACACAGAAATAAGAATTTGTTTTCATCATATAAAAATTTTCTCATTGTTATTGGTAGATTTTAATTTTTATTTATAAAAGAGTTGACATAAAGAATATTGACCTTCAATATCTTATTTATGAATATTATTTATTCTTATTTAATAATTCATCAAAAAAGTATATTCGAATGAATAAGACATCTCGCGTCGTTTGGCGGAACTACAGTACTCGTCGCAGCACGCAGCACGCAGCACGCCGCCGAATGCGAAACGGTCTCCGATTATCAGTTGCGTGCGTATTCCTGAATTTTTCTTCGGTTATCGTGACAAAAATAACAAAGGACGATGTCTAAAGATATCAAGGAGTAAGTACAACATCACTACAAACAATCAGATTAATGTTATAGCGACATTTTTGAGTGACGAAATACAACTTAGTCAGTTATTTGTGTATACTTACTGTAATGATTCAAAAAACAATAACAATACACTTTTCACAACAATTAGAAAAAAAAATTTAGTATTTACTTTTGAGTGGTAACAAATAACATTGTTTTTTAAATTAAATACCGCTAACCTCTGAATTTTGCAAATCACGTTTGTGTTTACATAGTGGATAATATCAAGTTTGAATCGAAGTGTTTTGGTAAAGAGAAAGAAAACAATCTGTGTTCGACAAATATTGGAAGAATTTCGAATATTCATTGGAGTATTTTAAAAATAAACAATTTGTAAAAATAAACAATTAATCCTCAATTTTCAACAGTTTATTGAACTTTTTTCCGTTTTTTTTATTTTTCAAATTGAAACACGTTGTTTTTCTTATTTTTGTTGACACGCTTTGTTTACATTTTTAGGTTACAAAAAACAACAACCCACGTTGTTTTAATATTCAACGAGCACGATTCGTCCAACAGCGAAAAATTGGACGTTGAACTCGTCCCGTCAAGTTGGGTTTTTAAAAAGGCAAATCAATGGTGTTGTCGGTTTCCTCCGCGGAGGAATACAACAAAATTGACTTGTGGTGCAAAAAGGAGCTCCTCCCAAAAAAGCTGGAACGCATTCGGCATAAAATTTGAGTCAATGTGGTACGCAATATGAATTCATTTCTACTTTGAATCTGCGACAGTTTTTTTTCGATTTCATTTGTATTTTGTTTTTTTTCAATTTTTTTCACATTTTTGAAATCGAAAAAGTAATTGTTCTTAAATTGATACATTTTTTATATTTCAAACTAATTAAAACTATTTAAAACTATGTAATATGTAAAACTTGAAAAAGTAAAGGAAAATTATAATCTGCACAATCTAAATATTTCAAAAAGTCACGCAGATGGACACATCAAATTGAACAGATCCTACACTAGAGCAAATGTTGATGAATCAACAACGGTTTATACTTCCGAAGAGGAAGAAGAAATAGAAAACAGTGGCCAAAAGACGAGCAAAAAAACCAATCGGAAGCGGAAAAAACCAGCTGTAAAAGGAGAGCTACCCATCTATCCGGAAACACCAACGAAGACTATAGACGTAATAGAAGGTACGATTAATCAAAAACAAATGTCGCATGTCGGATGCATAGTGTTATGGGACATTCGCAATGAACGCATTACGTTTACGCTCTCTTGTAAAAAGATAAGAAGCATACACGTGGCACTAGTTGATTGTGAATCACCCATTACTCTGTGCCGATTCGATAAGAATACAAAAGTCATTCATTATGCCACTTGCTGTCTTCTATGTTCTCTCGTTATGCTATTTCATGTTGAATTATTATTGATACATTATTTATTTTTATTTATTTATTTCATTATTTACAATTATTTCAGAATCAATAAAAAAAGGACGAACCACATACACCTCTAGGATCAAAACTGAAATGGCGTCGGATTGAGTTTCAAAGCGATTACGAAAACTCGGGCAGCGAGAATGAAAATAGTATATTGAAATTTTTGTTTGATTGATCTTTCATTGTTATATGCTAGCATTGCATATAATTACTAGAATTATTGACACAATTTATTTTTTCAGAATCGTCAAAACAAAGGGACAAAACCATCCAAGAACTGAGCGCCAAAAAGAAGCTGGAACATTGTGCGTTAACTTCACAATCATATTCACCTGCAGGATCAGAACTTTCATGTTGCTCAAAGGAAGGGAAAAGAATGCAAAGAAATGGTCAGACTGATAAACAAATGATAACGAACTCTCGGAATACGAAGAAGAAAATGGTATATTATAATTCTCGTTCAATTCATTTTTTATTCATATTTTGTTATATATGTGATTAAATAAAGTAATTTATAATTTCAGGAAAAAACAGAAGATATGAGGAAGTAGGTCAGAGAGAAGACAAAAAAGTCGTCCTCAACAAACAAAAACAGACCGAAAAAGAAGAAACTAAGGACGCACCTTTAAATAGTTCTGCAAAGATCGTTAACAGAGATCAACCTAATCCGATAATAAACAAGTCTCTGAAATATGCTGTGGCACAGTATGAAGAAGCTTTATGGAAAGCTACACAAGAAGGTTAGGTGATCAATTTTGCAAAATTCAATTTAATTTGAAAAAAAAATTAAACAGTTGAATTAAATTAAATCGAGAAATTTTGCATGGAATTTGAAGTTGAACTTGAGAATTGGTGTAAATTTTCGTAAATTTTGAAGTGAAATTCGAAAATTAGTTTGGAAATTTTGTTTATGTGCAGGACTGCATTCGGAAGCGTCTCCGCCGGCAACAACGAGCGCGTTTTATTTGAATAAATCAATTAAATTCGAATTATTTGTTTTTATTTATTTTTCGGGTCCCTCTCCAAGGTCGGGGTATTTATTATAAAAACCTGTCCAAGTCCGGACGAGCTCAGTTGTTATTTGAGATTTGTTATTAGAAATGTGCTGGTTTTATTGTTCGCACGGGTCGCGGCGAACAATTCTCAATAGTTGTGATTTTTTGTGGTTTTGGATTGATCTTAATTTGTGACTCTCGCAATCTGTGTCTTTTGCTCTTTGGGTCTCTCGCATCTCGTCTGGCGCAGCTTCTGATGGAGAACCACGCAATCGAACTTCAACTGAGTGAGCTCGTTCTTATTTAGTTTTGTGATTTCGATTCAGTTAGATTTGTGCAATTTGATTATGCGCATTATTTTAGTCCGAAGCGAATTTCATTGGTACACGGTGCGCCTGAACCACTTTCAATAAAAGTGTCTCACACTTGGAATTTTTCGACGGATATGGATTCTGTAGTGATCCTAGATCATAAAAATCGAAAAACGAAAATCATCGGTGGAGGGCTTCTCGAGATAATCGATTTTGAAAATTCGTTTCAAGAAAAATATGTTTTTTTTCATTAATTATCCAATATTTCTCATAATTCAACTTGTTTAAACTTTTATTATGCAATAATTCAAGTGATTAACATATCTGAACAACGAAAACGATTCTAAAAGTACATTTGTTTAACATTTGGTTAACATTTCATTGTAAAAAAAATGACGGGATTCAAACGTGCAGAGAATTGTAGCGGCACACAGCTTGCAGAAGTTTTTCAGGATAGTTTGGGTGTTTTGCTCCAACTTTGTTCATTTCCCAAGATTTTAGGAAATCATGGTGAACAGATTCCATAGCCTGCTCGCCAAAAAACGCTAAACCTCGACCATTTTTTTCGCAGAACTGTTCGACGTGAAAAAAAACTGCATGCACCTTAGGTGTGATGCTAACGCCTAACGCCTTGTAGCTCTTTCTGAAATCTGCTATACATTCTCTGTAATTGTTCTCCAAATTATTTCCAAAACAAGCAGCGACAACATTTTTGAAATCAACAAACACTTGAACAAACTTCAACACTGCAAGGTTGTTCGAGCTGCGCAAAAGGTCGACTTTATCTAATAGTTTTTTGCACGCATTTCCCTTGAACCCGGAACCTCCGTACCTGATTTCACGCTGCACATGACATGCGTCTGCCCAGGAAAGTGATTCTTTTTCGCACTCTTTCAACATGTGATTGAAGACAGTGTTAACGACACCAAGCAAGAGGTGCAATTCTGGTGGTGGAATGATGTCCAGGAATGTAGTACTTTCTACCGTTGTAACTAGTGGTGGATGAATGCAGTTGAAATAATCTTTCGCCAGTTTTGTGTCACCCTCCTCGTCACTCAGCCACCTCTCATAATTCAGCAATACATTTTCAGAGGATCTTAATTCGCCACAGCTGTCCAGGTTACTATTTTTCGCGTAACAATACGTGCACGGATATGAACTACTGTGCGACATGATGCCAACCAAGATGTTTGCTAATTTCAAATCAGTGGCTATCGTACCATCAAAAGGACTGATATTCAGAGCCTCAAAGAGTTGTTTGACATTCTCGTAGTTTTCTTGAGAACCAGGAACAGCAGCTAGAATAAAAAGACGTTTTACTCCCGAGTCCTTGAATTTGCTCGCAGCTACACCTTCTTCATATTTAGCACGCTTGTGTTGTCGCTCGGGATCCAATGCAGTCGACTGTATCGAGAGACAAACTTTCAGAAAACCACCTCCGCCATCGATGCCCAATTTTAAGTGGACGTCCGATTCGCTTCGCTTGCAATTCACATATTGAACAAAGCCAGGTACATCTTTGCAGTAAACCACAGACACAGCAGCATCTGAGATTTTTTGGCTTTTCACATGGACAAAAGGACACTGTTTATAACCAAAATAGTTGTCTACGGAATGAGATTTCTCTTGAAGTTTCTTTTTCAATCCTGGTTCAATTGCTTTCCTATTTTTCGTACAGACCCGGATGAAAGCTGCCATTTTAATGGTTGACCGGTCACTTAAATTCAAATCGCTCTTTACTTTCAGCAGGTCATTCGCGGAGAAACTGGAACTCTTTTTTACTTCAGTATTTCCTCGTACAATTTGAAGCGGTTTGCCGTGTAATCGCGATAACTTGACGGCTGAGGTTCTCTGATCATTTTCTGATTTTTCTTGCATACTTTTCTGAAGTACGTTCGAAATGATGTGCTCTTTCTCTTCAGAAGATGCTTCCAACAGGCAATTCGATAGGTTCATCACTCGAGATGTTGTAGAACAGACATGCGACTTTCCTTTTCCAATAACACTGAAGCATGAGTTGCATCGCTTAGTCGCGGTTAATTGTTCAGTCTAGTCTAAAATTGAATTGTACACAAATTTTGCATTCACATCTCGATCCTTCAATCTTTTCAGGGTAAAAAACTGATAAATCCGGAGATTCTAAACTCCTTGCTTCCGCCTTTGCCTTATAAATTTTTCGTCGGCACGTGCAACATACAGAAGAAGGCAAATGTCGCTCATCAACGTAGTTGTTAATCAAATTTTTCAGGTCCGTCTTCAGTTGGTTTTCGATTGCGAACATTTGCTTTTGCTTTCGGGCACACATGAAACACACTTTAAAACGATTTTCATCGTGACTTAAAACAGACGGCATTTTCGTTTGACAATTGAGATTTGTAAACTTTATGACATGATGTGGATGCAATAACAAACAAAAGAATGTCGATCATTTGTTTTGTTTTGATTTTAAAAATTGACATCGAAAGGACTTGAGAAATCGTATCGTAATGTGCTAACAACATGATTATTCGATATTTTTCGACTTTTTCAAAGTTTTTTAATGTTGAAAACATGATGTCAAGGTGTTTTTCTATATTTTATAACATAAAATAAAACTTAAATCAAAAAAATTCACGTTCTCCGTAATACAAATTTTCAAAATCGATTATCTCGAGAAGCCCTCCACCGATGATTTTCGTTTTTTCGATTTTTGTGAACTAGGATCACTACAGAATCCATATCCGTCGAAAAATTCCAAGTGTAAGGCACTTTTATTTGAAAGTGGTTCAGGCGCACCGTGGCTTTCGAAGGATCAGATTCTTGAAAAACATTTGTTTGTTGATTTTCAGTATGAATAGCTAAACGTACGACGTTACATGATCTATGAGTAATATCGAATTTGTTTATACGCCACGATGCTTCCATAGGACCAACGTACCTACTATCAATATAATTGGTAATTTCGTCTTCTATAAAATCATTACAATTTTTATTTAAAACAAAATGGACTCTATCATGACCTTTCATAATATATTTGTGTAAATATTTCATACTCATTTGAGATGCACAATACTATGTATTTATATGACAATTATATTTTTTCAAAAGATAAGGATTATACGGAACGACCATCGAGTTATCAACTAAGAAATTATTATTTGGATGAACAAAATTTTGTGATTTATTATTACGTCTTTTATAATTTGGAAATCCATTTTTATCGAATGTAGTTTTATCTGTAAAGCACTTAGGAAATTTTTTATCGCATATATTAGTTGTTACATCTAATGTGCAAGGCGAAACATTTGTATGAGGTCCATGTAACATAAATTTTAAATCCAAATTTTGTAAGTAATCATCATCATCCGGAATTTCCGCTTTTATATAAAAATCTATCTTATCTTCTGGGCAGATAATTTTATTTTTACTATTTAAAGTGAGTAATAAATAAGCATGCGGTAATCTTCTTTTTTTGAAATTCTATAGTATAAAGATAATACAATACCGGACCAAATATATTCCCTTTTAAAATATCAGAAATATTAGATTTTGATTTCAATCTAAAAAGTCTTACAGTTACATTAACCGAAGTATTTGAAACAATGAAAGTAATTGAATAATTTTTGGCCATTTTGGATTGCAAGTTATAGTTATAAATAAGTCTGGTTTTCTATAATCTCTAACAATTGCCATAGCATCTTGATAATGTTGATGCATATATCTTGGACTACCTACAAAAGTTGATGGTAAAATAAAAAGTTTTCCTAAACGTTCGATATTATCAATATTATTCGAGGCACTATTAGCGACATGATCTACGATACCTTGTAGCATTCTATTCTTAATCGATTTTGATTGAATTTTAAAAAGTTTAATCTTTGATTTTCCATTATTATATAAGCTTGAATAATATACCCTAAGGGAAAGTAATGGTTGATAAAATGTTGATTCAACATTGTCAATTTTGTTGAAAAAATGTTGAGTTAACATTGCAGCAGTATTGAAGAAGTATTGATTTAATATGCAAATGTCCGCTTAGATTACATCGAATCAACATTGACATCTTAATGTTGAAGCGACATTGATGTAAGATCATTACATTATTATTGCAATGGCGGCAGTCAATATTATATCAACGTTGATATGATACTGAAGTAAGGCTTATTCGATGTCGTCGAAAAGACATACAATCCATCTTATTTTAACATTCATCCCATATTATTAATCATCATTACATCAGTGTTGATGCAATATTTAAATGGCGTCGAATCGACGTTGACATCTCAATGTTGAATGGACATTTATGTAAAACTATTACATTATTATTGCAATGGCGGTAGTCAGTATTATATCAACTTTGATATAATACTGAAGTAAGGCTTATTCTTTGTCGTCAAAAAGACATACAATCAATCTTATTTTAACATTCATCCCATATTATTAATCATCATTACATCAGTGTTGATGCGATATTTAAATAGCGTCGAATCGACGTTGACATCTCAATGTTGAATGGACATTGATGTAAGATCATTACATTATTATTGCAATGACGGCAGTCAATATTATATCAACGTTGATATAATACTGAAGTAAGGCTTATTCGACGTCGTCGAACAGACATACAATTAATCTTATTTCAACGTTCATCCCATCGACGGTCCTAACGAAAAACATTCCATTTCAAAATTTCCCATTTGAAATAACATTGAAAATTTTGAAATGGAATGTTTTTCGTTAGGACCGTCGCCATATTATCAATCGATATTTCATGAATGTTTATGAAATGTTATGAACGTTTAAAAATAACATCTTGACGACGTCAAATCAATGAAAATTTCAAACAATGACATATTTAGCCAAGCCTAATTAATTCATTTTTTCAATTTAGAACTCATGTTGATGTAATCTTACATCATATCACATTTTATTAGAAAATAAATGAAAACTCTAATATTAAAGTGTTTATTATTATATTTTATTTTGTTCATTATTCATTTTTTATAACATTTTCTGGCAATTGGTTTTCAATAAATGAACTGCATTATGAT
>JAAMPD010001745.1:0-20777 GCA_025266255.1 Trissolcus basalis | reverse complement strand
GAAAAAAGACACACAAACAATACAAACAATTTGGATAAAAAATTAGTAGTCAAAAAAATAGTGTGAAACCAAAAATAGTTGAATTAACATTGCATTCACTCTCGTTCCGCATTGTTGTCTAACATAACTGATGATAGATAAATCACAAATGCATAAAGGATTCAGAATATTTGCAAGTCGTGTGACCATAAAAAATAGCCTGCGCGTTACATTTTTGCCGGCTTCGCGATTTTCCTGTTCGACATTGGAAAAGATAAATGCTAAATCACTTTTTATCCGCCGCGCTATTTTGGCATTCAAATATGGTTTTATAATAGCGACAGCAGATGAAGAAAAATCGCTCGCACCATTGTTTGTTATAATTATTGTTTCTTTTTTTGTTTCGTCGGACAATTTTTCAATTGAAACACTCACTCTGATCGATCAAATACAACAACGAACAATTCCGTAATTAAACTCGCGCGACAAGATTAACATAAACAACTAGTTTTAACGGCATTATTTTGCATACAAATTAGACTGCGGTGTTATTGTTAACAGAACACGTTTATCTCGAAGTAAACGAGTGTAAATTCGGACATTCTCTGGTTTACCAAAAGTTTCATTCATGACACATATTTTCCATTGTTATCTTTATTATCTTTTCCTCTAAAGAAAAAATGGGAATCGTAAAATTTAATTTTCTGAACGTCGAAAAACAAATTGGCCGATTCTGTTTTAGTTTCAAATGTTTCTAATATCGGATAATTAATGGTTAATAAACCCGAGTATAAACAAAAGTTTATGTAAGCAACGGTAAAAGAACGTCATAAAAAAAACGCGTTTAATAACAAGTTGATGAAATCTGTATAAATTAAAATCGTCTCAATGACTTGTAATCATTGCCGCGATGTTTACATATTTATTTTTTAATCGCACCGAGGTAACTGACCGAGCAATTCAAACATTTTTTTTATCAGATCTTGTATCATCATCTGATTGATATTAATTTTAAAGTATACCGAAGTATGACAGACTGATTTAGAACAAAACCTCGATGAATTTCAGAGAGTGAAAAAAAATCAAACATGGGGAAGTGTAAACGAGGGAAACCTTGGCGTGAATAGTCCGCCAATCGTGACAATTCACTTCCCCATTTACACTTCGGAGTTTCAACGTTTCGTGAATTATTGATCTTAGTTAATTCCAAATGAATAATGAGTCCGGGAGCCTGATTAATGAACTTAATTGTGGCCCACCTCGGCTCTCATCGTCTACGTTGAATGAGCATCAAAAATTCAACGTCCGCGTGACGTTTAATGAAATGATTCAAGGAAAATCAATTGGTAGACCGTCAAACGCGCGCTTCCTCAACTTAAATTTAATCTCCTAATTTTACTTAATTCTAACAACTCTCATCAAACATCATTACTCTTCATTAATTTCACTTTTTTTTTCATTATTTTTATCGCCAATGATTTGATAATCTTTCAATTTATTATTTCACTGCTCGTTTCAGCGAACAAATTTGCCACGTTAAAATGGGTTCTAATTAAATTTGATTTAAAAAATTAATCATTTTTCATCTGTTCATTTTCTAGAATCATTTGATTGTTACAAAAGTAATTATTATATTACATCTTAAATTATTTTTCGTTTAAACTCGGTACAACTTTTTTTTCTGTTAATTTGAAATATAAAATTGTACATGTGGAACTTACAAGGAAAATTGTTTTCCACAGCTTGCAGTTACAAACAACCCAATCAGCGGATTGATGATAATGTTCGCTTTATTAGGATCAGCTCCTGACGTATTTCTGGTCTGTTTAATGACCGGGGTGCTGGGTTTATCAGTATCAATGGTAAGTTTAAATCACTCTGACATGACAAATTTTCTCGCCCCGAGAAACTAGCTGATCCGCATTGCAGATCTTGTTCAGCAAAGAAGATTTAGCTTCTAATAATTAATGCTCCAATTTCGGTTGCACCTTCCCTGTAAATTGCAGTTACATTTTGTTACGTTCGCAGTTGATTCGTGACTCGTCGGATTGCATCGCCAATGGGCTTACAATTTTTAACCCGATGCTCGTTGGGGTAGTATCTTATGCCATCCTGCCTCATTTATATGGTCCCTTTGACGGATTTAGTACTCTCCTTCTCATCTCGGCTGTTGTCTACAGGTAAAATTTTGTTACAATTTTTATTCTCCATCCGATCCATTGGATTATTAATTTTCCAATTTGATATTTTTTGCCAATGAATAAACGACCGAAAATAGTCAAGTGACACCGAAATGACGTTTGAATTCTGAAAAAAAAAAAAAAATAACAAAACAGGAGGAAAAAAGTAAAGCATTGAACTAATTACAAAAACATAAATCAAATCGGATGACGAAATAATATATTTTCACTTATCAGTAACAGGATGCAGAGCTGCAAATGCAAATCAGCAAATGGTTCATAAATAAAAACGACCGTGATGAATAATTGAATCATCCGTCTAGACAAAAAATAGTTGGACAGAATTAAAGCGGCATTGTTTGAGATCGCGTATCATTGATTGGGTTTATTTTTGTTGTCCCAGTAACGAAGGTGCATTATTTCGAGAAGAAAGAGGAAACGATAAAGAAAGCCCGGGATGACACGAGTAACGATTTTTGAAATTCATGTGACATTCCGCGAGTTTATAAATCACAGAGATTGGACGGTCGCGAAATTGCAAGGATTTCCTCGTTCCATTAGAATAACATAAAAAAATGGTCGACTGCTGAAAGTGAAAAATACGCTCCCGATTCGACTTTCACCTACAATTTAAATTCAATACGACTGGATAAACATTAAATGTAACGTTTTTTTTTTTATTTTAGTTGAACAATGAAAACAATAAAAATAACGAGAATAAACAAAATTTTAATGATAGTTATATTAATTGTGATACTTCAGACCAGAATTTGTTTACATGAGTGAAAAATTGATATGAGGAAAGAAAATTGAGCAAAAACTAATGCAATATTGATCCATCAATTTTTAGAACGTTAATAAAACATACCTTGCTTTTTCAGCGTTTACATTGCCAGAGCAACGAGAAAATCTTCGATTCCTTGCTTGGCTCTTCCTTACTTAGTCTCGGAATATATTCTCATCATCGTTTTGAAACATCACGCACCAAACGTTCCTGTACTGAAAGCAATAATGGTAAATATTCAGACGAGAAGGAGATATTTCATCTGAACAAGAATAATTTCTTATTATTTTTTTTTCCAACTTGGAAATATACAAGTATTTTCCATCCGACGGAAATGTTCGTTTTTCACTAACAAAATTTATCTCTGAAAATGTGACAAAAAATGGTAAAAAATGCAGGCATTCTAAAATGCAAGCGAAATGAGAATTAAAAACAGTTTTTCTGCCGGCAAAGTTGTGAGATGACTTTTTTCATGTCAGAGAAAAATCTCATAATTTCAATATACGACTTTGAATTTACAAGTCTGAACGCAAACGAGTTTGATTACAATTGGCTGAACTAGGAGGTATAATTTCAAACGTCAAATAAAAAGCAGAGTCCGATTTTTGCAAAATATCTTTAGAAGGAATCGTATAAAATGAAATAAAAAGGGACTTCTGGAAGGAGAAAATAATAAAAATGTCAGTTGGCTTGCACTCGGCTTGTCAATCTTTCAATTAAATTTATCTCCAAGTTTTCTCAGCTGAAATCGTCCGAAATAACAATTTTATGAATTCCATTTACAAGCATTAGGAAAGATCAAATCGATGCACCTCTCTGCTCATTCATAAATCCTTACAAAGTGTAAAATAAAGACAATTGATTATTTCTCACGTTCGAGAGCATTTTCTCGGAACAATTTTGAAGTGCAGCTTTTGAAATCACGACAATAACTTTGCAAATGGAACGCGATCTGTTGACGCGAAAAATAAAACACTTCACTTTTTCTTCAGTCATCTTTTTTCTGTTCGAAAACTTTTCACGTCATTAAAATCAGTACTTTTACTAAATGAAAAGCGAACAATAAAGTTACCTTTCATTTACGTTCATCTCAGCTAGTAATCGGGTTCTAATGTACGATACTTTGCAGGACAATGAAACGAACATCGAACCGATAGTGGACAACTTGGAACCACAAATAGCTAACATCGTAACAAGTGTGGACTGGACATTGGTAAAACGAAAAACTTTATCTTAATTAAAAATGTATTTTAAATATCTAAACCACGAATATTTTTTGGATCAAAAGTTCATCAAATAGTTTTATCAAATTATAAATAAAAAATATGTAATAATTAAAAGTCATCAATCAGTTTTGATTGATTTGAATTAAATTTTGCTGGCTGTAATTTGTTTTTATTGATTTCATTTGTTTTTGATTTTTCAAATTGATAAATTAAACGAAAAAAAATAATAAATAAATAAATAGCATTGGACATTGGTGGTTTTTACTTAGAAAATTGTTTTTGGTTTAGGTCTTTCGAGGCAGCATCAGCGCGGCGTCCCAATTATTTGCAGTCGATGATGTTGCTGCCGGCATCATTATCTACTTTGGAGTTCTGATTTACTCGCCCATCTCCGCCTGCTTCTCTTTTATCGGAGCCTTTGTAGGCTCAATCGTAGGTAATACACAATACATTTTTTTTCACAGCCCACATTCATGCATCTCTTTGAACCGAGCGTTATGAATGGTTCTTAAATTAATGCGTCCCTTTGTTCGGATTAACAAATTAAATTTTGTTCATTTGCAATCCGGTTTTAAAAAGTTCGAGCTGAGCAAAACTGTTTTACGTTGAAAAGTTACAGCGATTTTAACACCTCTCAAGCGCTTCCAATAAAAATAATTAATTTAATTTTTTCTGTTTTTATTATACACCGAGGAAGAAAATCAAACGAGAGTGAGTCATAAATTAAATTTGATTTCCTCACGATGGTTAAGGTTCGAGATTGTGGTTGCGGTTTTAAATAATGTGACATTTTCATATCATTTAGTATCATTAGATAACTAATTAAAAAGTGTATAATTGTTTTTTTTTTTTTTGTAAATTAATCGATTTTCTATCTAAATTACAAGCCTTGCCCGAAATCAGTGAAACTGATCAGCCATAAGGTATACACGTGGTGCACCCAAGGTTGTATATTTTTTAAAAAATTGTTATAGAGTTATCAACTGCAAAAGCAAGAAAGTCTTGAAAAACGCATTGAAGAAACAAATTCTACCAATTAGAAATGAAATACTGAAAATAGATAGTTAATTTATTTTGTCTTGCACGTTAATTGAATTTTTGCTACAATACAGGTAGTAATGAAATGCGTTGGAGTTGCATGTGTAGCCGTCAATATTACCAATATCGAATTTAATATCACATTACCGTCACCGTCGCGGAGATGTTTCAAACGTTCTGAATATTAGATTTTGCTCTTTTAATATCGCACCTCGTTAGTCTAGATTGACATCACACGGGTGTCGGAAGGTATTATCTTATATTAAAAATACGATTCTGTAAATAAGGAAAGAAATTATCATATTTCCAACAGACAAAAAATAAGGTCGAGAAAAACTCACAGCTACAGATAATCCCAAAAGTGCTCATACTGAATTATTAAAGGCTGTAATTTGATTTGAAGTAAAAAACAGTCGAGAGAAATTTTTAAGCGACGAGAAAGTTCTGCGTATAATGGGATACAATTTATCAGCGTGTAATGGAAAAGAAGAAGAATTAACGAACGAAACTAAATTTTTTGTTGTTTTCATTTTCAGCACTCGGACTCGGCGAGCCGTATGAGAAAATTTACAGCGGATTTTGGGGATTCTCTTGTTTGCTAACTGGCGCTGTAATGGGAGGTAATTTCTTTGTACTGAACGGGCAAACAACTGTGGCAACGATTGCTGGAATTGTTCTTACCTCCATCCTGCAGCACGTTTTAGGAATTTTATTAGACCCGGTAAAAACCAATTACAATCAATTAAATTTGATTTTTCATTCGAACGAAAAACTTTATCCGCGAACAAATTAATTATCCAACGAAAAGTTGAATATTTTTCCATCGGATCAAGTTTTTTTTTTGTTCGATTATCATTTCGCAATTCTTATCAGGTTGTGACAGAACCAAGCCGACAGGTTTCCTCGGACCTAACCAGGTGGAACATTTCCAAATTTATGTTAATTAATTGAAAAGTTTTTAATGCATGCAAATCAGATTCCAAAGATAAGGTGCTCCGAACAAACACCTTTTGTTTGTCCGCCTAATGATATGTTTGTGAGATCTTTGCAGCAAAGTTTTTCTTAGTTATCGAACCTGCTGTATAAATTATTTGTTCTGAACAACTTGACTGATTGCTGCACATCATTTTTTTTTTCCTTTTATTTTCAAGTTCAATCATCTCATTAATTTATGTATATCAAATTAAGATTAAAAAATTCCAAGTAAAATGAATTATATATCGTCATATATGGAAACTATGATTTTTTACTTGAGTTGATGCAAACTAAATAAGAATCGTTATTTTTGTTCAGTTTCTAAATATCAATTTTATTTCAGGTGAGGATCCCTCAACTGACCGTATCGTTTCATTTAGCAACGTGGTTATTCTTAGGAAACGGACTGAATCCTGAAGGCGTGTTTAATTTCCCAGACACAATAACCTATCCAGAAAAACACATGAGGGATCATCGAAATCGTCGACTAGCACTGTTTGATCAGGTAAAACAAATACCTTCTTAAAAAAATAAGTGAGAAAAAAAAATCAGACAGTCTGCAGATTCAATTGCAAACTTGAAATCTGACCTGTTTGTATAATTTGAGATCTTCATTCGGAGCATTTTCCTTACAATTGAACATTTCATTAAACTTTCTTTTGAATATTTCGAGGTCAGTTTTAATTGCAGCCTTAATAATGACAACTGCGTCTGAATCGATAAAGAAACGCGGTTTCAAGCGGTGATTATAAATTCATTGTTTTATCTTTCTATACATGATTAAATTTATCATTTGCAGCCGTTGAATGCTGACGAGCCTGAAGTGCTGATCAAAGAAGATACTAAAACAATATACGCGTGACAGGCAACGCCATTTCTCATATCAAATTACAAAGACTAAGCTGAATCTTGTCGCGACAAGGTCCTCGAGAGTCTAAACGTGTACAGACAAATTACCATGTAATTTAGTGTCGAGTGTATGCACATCAGACGCGTGTGACAAAACTTTTTTGGTGCGCTCAAAGAAAAAAAGAAAGAAAAAAAGAACGTGTCTTAAAGTTGATCGATTGGGAGAACAAGTGATCAAATTTGTATGCCGATGAAGGAAACTTAATTAGAACGCTTTATCAGATTTTCAAGCTATGCATTTTTTAATTGGAATTTTCGATGCGATTATGCAACGAGATTTTGTACATATTCATTCATCATCTTTATTTTCGTGACGAACAATTTTGTTGTTTTCCAGTTCAGTTTTGGTTCTTTCATCTGCAAACAAACTCGTTGATATTATACATTTTTGTATGATACTGTTAACTCTTCTGTAAATTAACATTATTTATAAGATTTTTGTATTCTGTATTGTAACGTAGAATTAAGTTTTGTAAATATATTATTTTTCTTAAAAAATCGTCAACTGGTGTCAGGGTGTTTTTACGCCCCGGAGAAGAATGATCAGAACATTTAATCGCCGATTAATTTTTGTCATTCCCTTCCTGATGTGCAACTGACAACGTCATTGCACTCAAATGTTTGAATACCTTTTGTCTTTTTGTATACATACGTTTGAAAACGTTGAAATACATAAGTTACGTCATACGATCAATACCTATAGTGGTGCAGGCATAGTATATGAAGGCATATAAATACAATAGCCGCATCTATTTTTTACCAAAAATATTGATGCACCGGTACAAAAAATGCTGATAACTTTCAATTGGCGCTGATAAACAATCGTTCTGGATCGTCAGCGAGTTGTAAAAAAAAAAAAAAAAGAGGCGAACGAAAAAAATTGCATCCTCTAAATTTAGCCCTCCACCGGAAACTTGTCTGTAAAATTTTGGCGCAATTCTGATTGATCGATATTGGAGGATAATTTATTTGTGACCATCGAAGGTTAATATGCGGCCCCAGGGTCAGAGTTGAGTAATTTGAAATTTCCATTTTTTTCAGTGTCTACAAAAATAATTTTGCACCGAAGGTTACATATCAAAAGGTTTGCACGGAATTCCGTCAGGAGCACATAATGTTGTTTGAGTTTATGATTTATCATGCACAATCCATTAATTTACACTATAATTTTCAATCTGGGATTGATCTGGCTATAGTTTCTGCTTAATGAAATGTCTTTGTTAGCAGTTGGGTAAACTTTGTCCTGGATACCTGTCCATTAACTGAGCTTCAATTTAAAATAGATAACAGTATTCGACTTTCGGTAATATCGTGCAAATTTTGATGAAATTAAAAAAAAACATCGATCCCGCATTTAATACTGAGTCCAGTCACGGAAACTTGCGTTTACCCGCGAATAAAACATATTCATGCTTTTACGAAAAAAAAGCGATAAAAAAACGCGCGCAGTTTTCGATTGTTTTTGTTTTCGTATTTTTTCTCTCTTCTTTTTTAACTTGATTTAATGCCTGATACCTATACAAATTAAAACAGCAACGAGTTGTAAATAAACTTGTAGATAACTTGGTTATCGATGCAACCAGTGGAAAAAAATGAAATAAAAATTGATCAAATTGAATTAATCAAAGCATTTCCTAGCTGATTATCCTCGGTGAAAATCAACGAAGGATTAAATTGTTGGAGCAATTTTTTTAAAATTTCGCTCGAAATGTGCATTTTCATTATGCAAATTAGTTTTGAGAATTTCGCGAGAGCGAACAACAAAGCTAGTCAATTTAAATACCTGATAATTGTATAACTTTTTTAGTTCCCTCCGCACGAAAATAAAAACTGCATGACGAAATGGCGCAGGAAAATTGGCGCACGTGTATAACAATAGTTTATATAACAATAGTACAAAACGTGTGAGAAAAGAGGAGGTGAGAGAGAAAAAAAAAGTTCGAACGCTATTTCAGCATCTGTATAGCATTTGCAAAATTGTGTCGCAATTTAGTTTTTGCGCCTCGTTTGGCAGCATTTAAAATCCACTGATCGGATTACTTTTTCAAGACGTTTTTTATGCTTTTTAAACAGCCCGTTGGAGTTTGTGCACGCCGAAGGAACTGCATTAAGTCAACCGAATGAAAAATCATGCAAACTTTTTGACACGTGATTATAACACACTCGAACTTTTTTTATATTTTTTTTTATTTCCACGTTGGCTGTCAGTTTTCAAAAAATGCGCGACAACGGTTTCGCCTGAGAATATTAAAATTTTTTTCCCTCCCCCAAATGCCAATAAATCATAAATTTGATATGCAAATTTGGCGCTCGCAGGAAGCGATCAAAAATGTGAACAACTTTTTTTCTGCACGACCGAAAATTGCCGATTGAAAATTAATTGTCTTCGGTGCATCATTCGACAATGCAAATTTTGTACCGAGTAATGTGAGACACTTGTCGTGATGCAACTTTGTCTTTTGTTTACAAATAGTATGCTGCATTAGCATTATCGCTTTTTCGTGTTAGTCGTTTTAATTGAATGATAACAGGCCATTGAGAATGATTGATAAACGTACTCAGAACGATCTCATTAAATTTACATACCGATGTCTTTGAACAAAACCGTTGCGTGTGATTAATTATCATTTAATTATGCGCTGAATCGTGTTGCCGTTTTTTTTTTATCGCCTCGTGGAATATGACAAGTCACTTTACTTTACTTGAAATTGATTCAGTTAATCCGCGCGGGATCAAAGATTTAAACGAACCTACACGAAATTACATTAAATATGCACTGTAAATTTCGGCATGCAGACGGCTGGGTGCAATTCTCCACGCAGCTTTTCTGTTGAAATTTAAATAGAGTAATCCATCTGTGACCTATTTAGAAACATTCCCATCTTGACCTTTTGTTTGCGAAAAAAGCAAAATTCTATATTTATTCTCGTCTGCGTATAAAATAAAATACGAAACTAGAAAAAAAAAGGGAAACAAAAAATATATAATGTAACAAATTGAACAGACCGCGTGAATTGAATTACAAATTCGTCAAGATAACGATAAATTGTTTGTCGATTCGCTCATGTATTATTCTTAATGCTTTTAAATACTGGAACAAACAGATCTACATTTTTTTTTCAATGCTATTTATTATTGACCTTCGTTCAGATAAGAAAAACACAAACTTGACGATTCGAATCTTCGAGGAAAAAAGATACAATGACAACGACAGCTGATGTGTTTTTGGCAAACATTTTGGCCGGTTTCTCTTTTCTTTCAAAAGTTTGATCTTTTATTCCTGCGGATGGACAAAAAGTCCTCGACGGAATATTGATTTTGAAAAAGTTGCGGACTCCGCGATTAAAGCATTTCAAAATTTATGACAGAGTTTCAGTTTTGCAGAAACATTTTCTTCCGAAGAGCCCATCTTTGTGTTAATAATTCGTCGAGGGAAGAAAAAAATTCGCGTGGGAAAATGTGTAGGTTGGTGGAACAAAAATTGTTACACTCCAAGTATTAATTATTTGGCTCGTTTTGGTCACATTCGCAATCCTTGATTAAAGGTGTCTACTTTTTGCAAGCGCAATAACGAATCTCATCGACCAAGTGGAACACATAAAATGTGTCCGAGTGGTGTGTGTGTGTGTGTTTGATGAAGTGAAAATTGAGCCAATGACAATATGATCTGACGAAATAAAAAATTCATCAAAGACTAATTTAATGCACAAAGGTAAAATTAATAGAAACGATGCAAAAAAATGATAAAATAAAAAATTCATCAAAGTAAATGTTAATCGAAAGGACAAAATTGGTAGGAATGGTATGAAAAATTACCAAATAAAAAATTCATCAGAGAATGAATCAGAATGAAAAACTAAAATTGAAATGAAATTAATGGAAACATATAATTCAAATTTTGTCGTTGAAAAATGATGATTTTTATATTTTAAAAAATTAATTCATCTGTATCTTTAAAAACACGTTTATCCAACAATTTTGTTAGTTTATTTCAGTACCACTTTGAAGGTGACATTTTAATCTCGTGTAAACTATCACAAACTGTTTCTACTCGGTTGGATGACGATTCAGCACTGTCTAAACGATTTTACTTACATCACTGCCGATTCATTTGCGTTTCCCCCTACCATAAAATTGATCCCCGATACGTGTTGAATATGACGTGATAAAAACATTTGTTTATCACTTCCATAATTCCAACAACAATACCAATATCCAAAACACAAAAAAAAAATCTAATTTCCATTCAAATTCAAAACCCGACCATTTTCAAACAACTTTTGCAACCAAATTGAAACCATCTTAAGAGTGAAAATATATTGGTTCAATTTCACTCCCATCGTTTCAACTTGATCTTTTTCATTTACATTTTTATGTTTTCAATTTTCATACTCACATCAAAACTTTGAATACAAAATACAAAAATTGAATTTCTACGAACCTCATCATCTTGAAAACATTATTTCTCTCATAAAAGTAACGTTATTATGAATTCAAAAAAAAAAATGTTATTTCTTGGAATTAGCTGCTTAAAAAAGTGTTCATTAAGACGTGAGTGGAAAGGGCTTCCGGTTTAGGACGAGTTGAAACAAAGCGGCGATAAAAAAAGGATCGAGGGCTAGGCCTGGGCGGAATCTGGCTCGTAGGAGGAAAAGTAACGGGAGAAAAGCGCGTGCGGTGGTGGGTTCGCGCAGCAAGAGGGTGTTCTACCTTGCCCGCCCCGTTGCAGCCATCCACCTTGTAGCCGGCCTCGTTACTTGCCAGTATTCCGGCGGCTGACCCGACAGCTACTCGCACCACTGACAGCCGCTCGTCTTCCGCGCTGCGTCGCACACTGTCCTCTCCTCGGGCCTTTTTTTCTCATCTTCTGTTGCTGAGTTTGTTGTCCGCCCCCTGTCATGTGCTCGACCAAATAGTGTTCGACTTTGCAGCGGCAGTGATCCGATGGTGGGCTCAGTCCTGTGCCATGTCCTGTTGGAAAGTTCATTTTCGTCCGCGTGGATCATTCTCTGAGACCAAACAGAATGATGAGTTGGGCTGACCAACGAACGCCAACTCTCCTGGAGCAAGTGAAAACACGCTCGGACAGGAAGAAATGACAAGCTTCGGGAAGAAACACTCGAGATGATAATGGAGCACTTGTGCGATGCTTCAGCAACAATGCAACGATTCTTTTGATGGTAATTTTGCGTCCGACAATCAGCGGGTTCAAAGGGCAGTCCTCCTTGTTGAATGTCTGTCCTCTCGCCAGATCTTTCCAAACAATTTGAGCTGAAAAATTGCATCGATCTGACTTAACTACCTGTGGATGAAATAAAAACAAATAGCTGGGCTCATTCATTCTAGCGGAAGAATCGCGATTAGTGGTCGAAACTTTTCTTCTACCTATTATGCAACTGTTGATCTTTTAATAGATGTTCACCGCTATTTTTGTTTTACTGAAACATAAAATAAATATAACTAAGAAAATAAATATGAAAGAAAAAACAAACGAGTTGTGAAAACACAGCCGGTTTGGAAAACAATGACATCAAATTTCACATATCATGAAGTTGTTGAAATCTAATGAAAATTGTTGACAAGAGAATTGGATCGAATTTATGAACTTGCTTCGAGCAAATTTTGGTAACAAAAGTAATAATCCCGCGGATACACAATTAATTTTCACTTTGGACCTTAAGATTCAATCTCGTGGCGAAGAATTTTCAAGTGAACGAGGAGATTGGCGCGATCACTATAGTTCTTTGTAAGTTTTGATTATGGATGACGTCATTCGCTGCTGATTACCGCGATTATCGGCAAAAGCGCAAAATCCAGTCGACGATTAAGGATTCCCAATTCGATGATGAAATAGATTTTATTATTATTTATGATCCGACCGTTGAATACAAATGAGAAAACGAATTTCCAGGTCCAGGAAAGGGGCATTAATTGAAAACATCCACGTTGAGAATGTTATCAAAGTTATAAATTTATAAAATCGTATGCTAATTTGTCAATTTTCAATCAAATCAGATTCCAGTTTTCCGTCCCAATTTTAATGAAATTCCGATAAATTTTCGGTGCTAAACAAACAGAATAATATCGCAACATTTGAAATTAATTTTCTTTGATTTTTTTTTTTTTTTTAATTAAAGTTTATCAGGTATCATTTTATAAATCATAGTGAAAAAAAAACGGAGGGGAGTGCATGAAACAGTGTTTGCCAGGCTGTGAAAAGAGATTTGCAAATGCTTAATTAAAATTGAAAGAAAAAAAAAAAGTGAGGAAGCGTTCTTTTAGAAAGCGAATCATCAAACGGGGTTTATTTTTCAACCTTAAACATTCGCGTGCAGATTTATTCGTTGTCGCTTTCGCAGTAAATTTGAGTCCGGGGTTATTCCTTTGTCGTCGATTGAAGTCGGCTATACTTATTAATCCGACCAATTAGTTGTCAATTTTGTATTTATAGGTTTCATACTAAACTCCGCGCTCGAGCATGAACCGATTCATCTTGACATTTGACTCTTGTTGACACACAAAATGATGAAGAATTTCGAGCGCACATAATTGAACGTTTTGCAAGATGTAACACGTTGCCGTTAATTAAAATGATAATTACACGAACCACGGTTGAAAATGATATCGGAATGTACTTTAATTTAATGATATT
The DNA here is from genome assembly GCA_025266255.1 of Trissolcus basalis. Lineage (NCBI taxonomy): Eukaryota > Metazoa > Arthropoda > Insecta > Hymenoptera > Scelionidae > Trissolcus > Trissolcus basalis. The sequence goes on along the minus strand of JAAMPD010001745.1, from coordinate 7,034 downwards.
CGTTGCCTGATTAATACAAACCGGGCACAATGAAAATTATTGATGCAAATTTCGAGTCGCAGCATCATCAGTTTTGTTTGTCAATTTGTCATGTTATTGTTAAACAGAACGAAAAATTGAAAGGTTAAAAGTATTGTTTCTAACGTGATTTTTGAAATATCGTTCATTATACAATGAGAGAAAGAAAAATGTATTATACAGAGGTATATTTTAATGATGTAACGAATATCAGACCGCACATCTTTTGTCGATATAGAACAAAAAGGTCCTATACATGAAACATTTTGCATTATTGGAAATACTTTATGATGACTGAGAAGTTTGAAACCGAGAACTAAATGTTCCAAAGTTTTTTATGTTGAAAGCTATGTTGATATCATAGTGAAACTTTGCTAACTGCATAACCTAAATTTTGAATAAATATTGAAATATGTCGTTGTTCGCGGAACAAATTTATCACCTGATTATGATAAGAAATAGTTTTTCATATTTTGAAAAGTTTACAAAGTTGCAACTTCTGAAAATAGAAAAAAAACGTAGTGGTTTTGCAATGAATGTTTATATTTTTCTTTACAAATACTAATTTGTGAGATTGGCTAACTTTTTGTAACCTCTGCATTAGCGTCAACCGCGAGAAAAGCTCTTTCGTCAGTGCTTTTTTCTTATTATGCCGCAATTCTGTTTTGCGATAGTCTACAGTCATCTTTTTGTCAATTGTTACCAACTGGGACACACATACAAAATTCGTTTTTTGTCTGTGCCAAAAAGTTGAAATTAAAAAAAATGTTAATTAAGTTTTGAATATAAAATTTTGTTAGCCCACTTACGACAGTACACAATGTTGTTTTATCATTTTGTGAAAATGATGTTTGGAGAAAAAGTTGGAGTAACTGTGACCATTTCAAAACCATTTTTCAGTCTTTGAATTGCGCCAGTTTATGATAACTTTCCAATTAATTTTACTTTTTATCAAAAATAAATACCTCAAAAATTTCCAATTTTTAAACGTTCAGGTTGATGACAAACTTTAAAAAAAATAGATTTTTTTATGATTTGCAGTAATATTATGAATGATAATGTTTTTATACACTGAGAAAAAAAATTCTATCAATTATTATAATTTATAAATGAAAATTTTCTAAACTGTACAGTATATGGGGGACAAATCTAAAATTCGTAAAAAATTATTAACAGTAAATTTTGACGAATGAGCACAAATAATTACTAAATTAATATTTATTTTTCATGTTCATTTATCAAAATTTGCTTAATATTTTTTCTTTAATATTTTTTTTAAATAACTAAATATACGGTTCAGTAAATTTTGATAGAATTTTGTTCTCCGTGTACATACAATGAAATTCAAATTCAAATTCAAATTGGGGAAACACGAAATGTTAGGAATGTTGGGAAACATTTTTTGAAGACTTTTTTTGTCTCAGAGGCACACTGTATTAGTGTCACAACTTGCCAAACTACACTTATTTTTCACTTTTCAAGACTGTTTTCAATTCATTGATATCTCACCATTTCATATACTTACGTAAAATTGATATTGTTTTGGTTCATTCACTTGTCCATACATGAATAAAAGAAACCGACACTGCAGTTGTAGTTACGGTATAATTATACTGATAACAAGTGCTTCACGGGCTCTTAACCTTTTTATCATGACAAACAAAATCTTTTCATCTAAGCAGAACAGCTGTTTCTGAAAAGCATTTCATCCTTTCAAAATATATCCAAACCTGAAAAAGAAAAAAAAAGATTAAGAATAGTGAAGAAAGAATAATGAAGTTTAAAATACTCTTAATAAAATTGTCCATAACAAAGTCATCCGAGCACAAAAGGTGTGGGACCATTTAGTTGTCCGGTATGCAAAAGAAGTGCTCTCAATGTATTGTTGAGCGTGTGGAAGATGCTGAAAAGTGGATCTGATCGATGTTTTCTGGCGCGCAGGTAAACACACTCGAGACGTTGGATGTTTCACGCCCCTTTTTTCCACACATTTTGCCCGTCTGAGTCTCACCGTTCCAGTGCATATCTCGGTCACCCTCTTTTCATCGCTATTCAAGAGCAAGGAGGTCACAACCCGGGTTGGGCCACTCGAAGACTTTTTCTCTCAACGAGAGTATACAAATTTGTACGAACCTGATTACAACTAATGGACCGGCCTGTGACTGATATTATTAATAAGCACTTTGTCCAACGTCCTACGTCGGGGTATTTCTAAGTGTGAATTATTGATTCAACATTGGCACTATAAATAGATCGTATAAACCGAGCAAAAGTTGACGACAGTAATGTGGTTAATTGTATGATTTTCGCATTCTGTCGTAACTATTTCTAGTATGTTGCAGCTAGTTTGTTTCAAAGTTAGTTTAATGCTATCCAATCGATTCGGAGATTCCACAGATATTGAAATTTCATTTCAACTTTAAACTATATGTGTCCAAGGAAAATACTTGCCTTGGTATCACAAAGACAATTTTCCACATGGCGTAAAATGACATTTCTTTTTCATGAACCAACAAAATTTCGTCTTTATTTCAAAGTTTCCTTTTTTTTTTGCAAAATAACGAGAAATCATTTATAACTCTTTATTATGAAAAATTATCAAAGAAAATTTTTGGCTTGGTGTGAAATGAACGTGTCAAAGTTGGTCGTTTTTGTTTGGAAGTGTCTTTTTATAAAATTGGATAATTGAAAGGACAAAATTGTTTATGCAAAAATGAGTTACAATTTTGAGGATGTAAAAGAAGGATTACAATGTGAATTTTCTTGACTCGGTAATACAATGAATTTAATGAGATCATGAATTTAAATTATCTCCAAGTTAAATATAAAGTTAAACGTCGGGCTGGTGGGTCTAGGCTTTTCATCTCTGAGTAAGAGAAAAGGGTTAACTTGTAGGAATCAAGTTAACAAGGTTCACTTGCCACAGTACAATCATTTTAGCAGAGCTAACAGTAACTTGATGAAAAGTTATTGTTTAGCGGTTACAAAGGTTCTCTATTTCCCTTAAATATTATTTTTAACATTCGAATAATTCAACAAACGAAAAACCTAAGATCTAATTCAAGTTATTTCTTTTCTTGAATTTCAATTTGTTGCATCCCCATTCATCTTCATATCGCCTCATATCAATTAAATTTCCCACAATTGTTTTTTTTTTTATAAAGAGAAATATCTTATAATTAATTATTTTAATAATTAACTTTCATAATGAATTTACGTGATATTTTATTATTTTATACTTTATTTTATCCTTCGTTTTATTCAAGCTAATTGTTATCGTTAAGAAATTATGTTGATCAAGTTTTTGTGATAAATAACATTATGGCTCATCGTGGTTAGAAAATGGTTGTATACCTCATGACTGATGGATAGAACGTGAGGTCGTATAAAGAATGAGATTATGTGAATTTGGTTTGAAGCGAGCTGGTGTGCTTATCGATCGATAACAAAATGAGCAGAAGCAAGAACGACTAAGAGAGGCATCAATGGCTAATTAATTAATCAAATATTCTCATTTCCACTCAACAAACAAGACCGAAGCGAAATTGAAAATTCATATCACAACAAGAAATAATGTTTTAGAATAAAAACACGTTTTTGTACTCACTAGTTGAACATTTTCAAAACTTTCCCGATCCAATTAAATTTAATAACAAAAACATTTCTTTAATTATAAAATTGAAATTGAGATCGAGTTTAAATTTAAGATCAGAATAACGTTGGCAGAGAGACAATGTAGGACAAATAGAGAGTAGAGCTTAATTAGCAGTGTCGTGCGATATCACGTATGATTAATTATTCTGTGAAATATTCAAGATTGGCGAAAGAATGAGATGACGGTGATGGCGGTTAGTTCGGATTTCGCGGACAAGGCGGTATCAACGGAAGATGGATCCAGCGGCCTGGAGGTGGCTCGCATCGAGGCTGTACTGGCAGCACTCGTGGAGACCAAGGTGGAGGCCATGAAAGCTTCTTCCTCAGTATCAACCAAACGTTCCGGAAGTGCTCCATCAAGTCCTAGAAGGCCTCGACTCACGTCTTCCTCTACTGTTTCTTCTTCCCAGAATCATCATCATGTCCAACACCGAGACGAACATCATCATCCAAGGCACGGGAGAGAAAAAAAGATCGTCGACACGGCTCTGCGCCTTGTGGCCAACTTGCTCACGATCACTCCACCCTACGCGAACATCACAAACATGGTAATTATTATTTATTATTTTTTTTTAATTCTAATTAGAAACAAATTTGAAAAGAACACCAATAGAACAATCTAGATATTATATAGATAATATACATATAATATCTTACACAGATAGAAATACAGCACCAAATTTTACTATGATGACTTATCAAAGCACGGACGGTACAGCTTCGTCATACAAAAAATTACTACACTGGAAAAAATAAACTACTGAATCAGTAGTTCAGTAATACTGAAAGCCAAAAAAGGACACCACTAAATACAGAAACGTATAAGGTAAACAAAGTAATCCGAGATATTGTTGGCCTTTGTCTAGCTCATCTATTCATATGTTGTGTTTATAGTGTGTCCTTTTACCACGTTTTCAATGGTAAAATAAGACTATGTAGCGTTTTATTTTTTCCAGTGTATGAACATAGCAAAATTTAGTCGAAATTCAGTAAAAAATGTTCCGTCGATAATAAAGTTTTCTGTAATTTGGGGGAAAATTTTGTGTTTGAGGTTATGGTCCGCAGTTTACAATAACCACAGTAAATTTTGTATACGTTTTTCTATCCGTGTATAATATCTATAAATTATCTAGATTGTGCTATTGGGGAAAATTACTTTTCAATTAAAAGAAATTATTTTTCAATTTCAATTTTATTTTGACAATTTTTGATAAATATTAAGCAACGAAATTTTGAAGTTTGTAGCCATTTTCAACTGTACTGAAGAAATTTAACTATTCGAATTCAAATTTTTTGTCAAAGCCCTCACTGGCATTAAAAATGTTTCTTTTTTTCTAAAATGTGATTCATTTCTATTTATTTATTTAATTTTTTTATGAATTTGCACTATCATATTCGTCTTGAATTATTTTTAAATTTCATTATTTAAGTCAAGTATAAAGTATCCACCATTTTAATCAAAAATGAAATAATTTTGATGAAACGAAATTTCAAACATTAGATGTAAAGTTTTGTCGGTTTCACCTTAGACTTTTATCAGATTCAAGTTATCCAACTTCAAATGCATGAACAAAACTTTGTGAGTTACGTAATCGACAGCGGTGAATCTGAAATCGTAAGGTCAATAAATTAGATCAATCCAGTGAAACAAATCAAACTTGAAAATCGCAATTTATTATTCGAAGAATGAGGCTTCTGAACTTTATAAAAGCTTATAAAGATTTCAAACCCCGAATGCGACTACGATGCATTTATCATCAATTTATTTTTAAAATCAGACTTTTTTTTTTATTTCAATCGAAGCCGATATTTTTATAAGATATCGGTTTATGATGAATATAAAAGTGTTTGCGGAACAATTCTACAAACCACGATTTGTTGGACGTTGAAAGTGAGGGGAAAAAACCACAATTTTATCTTTTTGACGACGCAACGAAAAGGCTCAATGGCCCACATAAACTACAAACGGGATCAAGTTGAATTTCCTACACATTTAGTACTCATCGGCCACTATTTTATGACTCGGTGTATTGAATTACTCAGAAAACTATTTAAAGATAAAATAAACGTTCCGACTTTTTTATGCCGAATAGTTACGCAGAAAGTTTTATTTTTAGATATTTTGTGTAAAATTGCAATAGAACTTGGAAAGTAAAAGAAAAACGCAACGCAATTTTTGGTACCTACAAAGAGATATTATTTTCAGACGAATTTATTTTGAATTCCTCTTTTATTTATCTATTTTTCTTTTTTATTTATCATTTTACTTTGGTTTTTATTTATTTCGTTATTCATTTTTTTGCGAACAAAAAAAGCCGATGAAAGCTGGTGGAAATTGTTTGTTTCAGGCAAAACAAAGAGGCGAGCTTCGGAGAGTCTGCGAAGTGCCGAAAAACGGCGTCGATATTCGTCAAGTGCTCGAGTGTTGCACGACGTTCATCCGGGAATCGATCCGCGGTTTGAATTGCTTGGTATCGACGGCGAGCAGGATCTCTCGCTGATTAATTACGACGGCCGAGCTCGGGAGATTTTTAACGACAATTCCGACTTGGCTAGATTGCATCAGAATGTTTGTTACCTATCCGAAAGCGCTGTTCATCTGTAAGTTGAAATGTCACTTTAAAGTTCACTACATCAAAGCAATTGGACAAAGTTTTTCAACCGAAAGAAATTAATTGATGAAGCTAAAAAAGTGATGAAACACAAAAGTGAAAAAAAAAAGAGGTATTAAAGTAATTGATTATTTGTTCGTTTGTTTTTCAGAAAAAGTCATTTTGACGACGAAGACTATTTGGCTCTAAATATAGCGGACGAATTCGAGGAGGAAGAAACGTTGAGCGGACTCGAGAAGGTAATTTCGCAAGAAAAGTTTCATCGTCCACGCAAAAAGCGGAAAAAACGTCGACGGAAGGTCGTTTCTGATGGGACTGAGGTGGTGCTCACCGATCCGGAGGAGCTTCCGCCGAGAGCTCGATGGACTATTGTTGCCACCGCCTGCCTTCTTCTTGCCATGTCGTTGCTCTTAGTCGGTGTCACTTTGAGAATGGCGCCCATCATTGATGAAATGGGTAAATTTGTTTTCCCACATTTTCTCATCGTAACAGTCGTTTGAATTCAATTTTAAAACAATTTTCCATCAAAAAGTATATGAACCATCAAATATGAAAAATTAAATCGTTCAAATAATTTCCATTCAACCAAATTATGAAAATGAAATAATTGTAAACATTGTTCGAAGAAACTTTTCAACATTTTCCCATCACACCAGTGGTTTGAATTCATTTTATAAAAATGTTTTTGCAACAAAATTATTTAGTATCGTTTTTTAATTTACTTAATTAAAATTATTATTATTATTATTA
>JAAMPD010001744.1:0-20780 GCA_025266255.1 Trissolcus basalis | reverse complement strand
TATTGGAGAATTAATTTTTTTTTTTTTTACAAAAACAATAAAATAAACTAATCAAGTCATTAGCAATTGAGATTCGTTTCATAATCATCTCCCAGATACATTCGATCACAAAGAAAGTTCTTTTAGATCGGACTCTCTTTCTTGTATAAATAGATTGCATTCAGCAGAGGCTCGTTTGATGAATCAGATTTTCTGGTTAATTTAAACTGAGCGAAGGACAAAGAAATGTTGTTTACAATATTAAAAAATTATATCGAAAAAAAAAAAATAAATAACGTAAATACAACATTTGGATTGGCAAATTTAAACTTGTTTCAAATACTCACTTCTCCGTTTCTTGTCAGAGCTAAAACGTGGGGTCCACTTCCGTATGCAAAAGAAATGATATTCTTTTCACAAAGCTCGGTTACTTTTTTGGGATACAGTGTACTGTGTCCATCTCCTATTCCTAGACATCCTGCTACATTAACTCCTAACGCATAAACCATGTCATCTTTTGTGACAATCAGAGCTTCGTTGCCTGTCGTGCCTGCCAAAAAAAGCAAAACAAAACAAAATAGTATCACAATAATAATAGTAAACAAACAAAATTAGATTAACCAAAATGTTCATCAATCATTCCAAAAACGTTTTATAAAGAAAAATAAAAATGGTAAGAGAAAAATAATCCAGATACTTTATCATAACAAAGGCAGAATCAATTGAAAAACAAAACAATAACAGCAAAACAATTGATAACAAGTAATACTTTTGCTGATCATACCAAAAACAAGTGCCATGTAAATCTCCGACACGAATTTTGGCTCGAGCAAACTGAAGATCGGCCAATTTTTAAGATCTGCGTGAGACATTTTGCTGGGATTGTATTGACGTCTCGGCACTACGCAAATCGCTGCTCGGATGGCACGAACAAGTTAACGTTCATCTTAATGCAACCGTGTTATCGCGCGCGAGCTCGCAGTCAGTGACAGCGCGCCCTCCAAACGTAAATTTGTCTTATCAATTTTTCAACATAGCCAACCACGATGACATCTGCCGCGGCGCGTGCGATTTAACTCTTTTTTCGTTCTTCTTATCAGCGCCGACGATAGGTTAGGTACAACGATTTTTTTTTTTCAAACACACAGGTCGAGATTTCATGACCCGTTGCGCATTGTTCAGCAATGATTAGTTTATCACTTGGGATTTTTACATTTTTTTTCCATCTTCATTTATTTTGATGTTTGAATTTTCAGAAGGAAAATTTTATTTCAACAAGAGGGGATATCAAGTTTCGGGTGTTCGCCACCAGGAGAAATCTTCGATTTTTTCATTTAGTTTGTTATTTTGTTGCTCATTCATTTTATTTGATTGAAAAATTAACGTTTGAAAATATCAACTCTGATTATCTCGATTTGTATCTTTTTATATAACACAATATTGTTTGGAAGATTGCCCTCGTGATCTTGATCAAGTTAAATTTCAAGACAGTGCTGCCGCCACGCCAGTGTAAGGGAAATGAAAGATAAAAGAGAAAGAGAGAGGTCGTCGTCTCAGTTTATCTCAGTTTCTGAGAGTCCGATTAGTACGATTGTATATGGTGAACGCACGTGCTTTTAATTTCTAGAATTGTACGTAAAATAGCCATTATTTTCAATTACTTGAATCTCTTAACTTGATATCCACCTTTCCATCTGTTAATTTCACAAATATTATCACTCTATTTTGTGTCATTGTTTTTTGGAAACCTACTTTTTTGCATGATAGGTTAAGTCGGCTCACGTCGTTTTATTCAATTTTTATCGATTGAACGCTTTAAAGGGATTTTTGTTTTTGCGATATTATGCAAATTGAAATATACTGAGAGTTATTCGTTTTTTAGATCAACAAACAGTGAAATCAAAATGATGGCTGCGGCGAAACCCCAAAGCGTTGTGGCTCTAGCCCTTGGTGGAGCGGCGATATATGGGGCAACTCAATCCATGTATACAGGTTAAAGTCCAAATTTGTTATATCATGAAATTCTAATGGAATGCCTTGCTTTGTCCACAGATATAATTAAAAACTTTAATTTACTCGTGAATTACAATTTACCAGTCACAAATTTATTGAATTTCTCATTCTTTAAAGTCAACCTGCTTGGTTGTTTTATAATTTGATTTTATTTGTGAACAAAAGGATAATTCGATTGTAATTTACGAATTATAAAAAACAATAAAGTAAAATTATTTAGAAATAGAATATTTTCTGTTACATCAAATTGTGACATGCCTTCACTATTTCCGTTACATAATTTTGTGCATCCTATTGGAAGATTTCTTTCAAACATTCATGACAGTTTGTTTTCATTTCTTTTAGTTGAGGGTGGTCACCGTGCCATCATGTTCTCTAGACTGACGGGAGTTCAAAAAGAAATAATGGCTGAGGGACTGCACTTTCGTATTCCCTGGTTTCAGTATCCAATAATTTACGACATTCGAAGCAGACCCAGGAACATATCATCTCCAACTGGTTCCAAAGATTTACAGATGGTCAATATCTCTCTTCGAGTATTGTCTCGTCCGGATGCTGCCACTTTACCTGTCATGTACCGACAATTAGGTTTAGATTATGATGAAAAGGTAAATTAAATATGAGACCATACGAAGATAAACGATTTCGTTAACAGACAAAATATAAAACATTTTTATTTGCAATTTTTGAAAAACAAAATTGTTTTCAGGTTTTGCCTAGCATCTGTAACGAAGTGTTGAAATCTGTGGTCGCTAAATTCAATGCCTCACAGCTGATCACACAAAGACAACAGGTTTCAATGATGGTGCGAAAAGAATTGGTCGACAGAGCTCGTGACTTTAACATTATCCTTGACGATGTTTCTATCACGGAATTGAGTTTTGGCAAAGAGTATACAGCAGCCGTCGAAGCCAAACAGGTTGCACAACAAGAAGCCCAGCGAGCGGCCTTTGTTGTCGAGAGAGCTAAACAAGAGAAACAACAGAAAATTGTCCAGGCTGAAGGAGAGGCTGAAGCTGCAAAAATGATATCCTTTTCAACTTTAGTTTTAAAATTTCTTTACAATTTTTTTTAACAATTGAAGCGTCGGATGCAATAACCAGACTTGCGCTCGAACAGCCTTTTTTCAAATTGAAAAAGTATCGAGAACATTTTTGATTTTTATGTACTTTAAGTAGCCAAATTGTTCGTAATGATCTAAAAAAACATTTGGCTACTCAAAGTATATCGAAATCAAAATTTTTCTGATACTTTTCAATTTGAAAAAAAGCTGTTCGAGCGCAAGTCTGGTTATTGCATCCGACGCTTCAATTAATGAATTTCTCATGATCACATATGTTCTAAAAATATTGCTTTTTAGCAATAGTTTTATAGCAAATGTAAAGATCCTTTAATATAAGAATTTTTATTTATTTATTTATTTATTTAGTAATGAAATTTGGAACATATATTTCCTTAACCACGGTGCACTTGGGTATGGCAGTCGGTCAGAATCCTGGCTACTTGAAACTGAGGAAAATCCGAGCTGCCCAGACTATTTCTCGTACGGTAAGGAAAAAGAATTTCTTGTCCCTTTGTTTCATCTTGAGCCCATTACATTAACTAATATTATAAAATTGTAATTTCAGATTTCTCAAGCGCAAAATCGTGTATACCTTAGCGGTAACAGTCTGATGTTGAACATCCAAGACCCGACGTTCGATGACTTATCTGAAAAATTAAAGAGTAAGAAGTAAAGGCATCGTTGAGTCAAACTGTCGAAGACTTTTTTTTTACAATTTTGAACTTTTTTTCCACAAAACCAAAAAAGAGTGTTGCCTCCGATTATGTTGAATCAACTATGCATTTGTTATTGTATTTGTTAATCACGTAGATACTTGTCGTGGTTCAATAAGATTTTTCAAATATTTGTAGTTGAAAAATATTGCTGTCCTTTTTCTTCTACACCAGTGCGCCCCATGTCCATGTCCTGAAAAAATTTCATGTGTCGTATAAATCAAAATTTCATAACCATCACTCTTTCGCAATCTCTTGTATTATGTGATTCACAATTTGAAAATCTTTTTGACTAAACAATCTCGACACTTGGGACTGTTTGCTTTTAGGTAGCGGTGCAAGTGGTCAAATTTTAGAAGAAGCAACGGAAAGCGTGCTTAAATCTCTTAAAAGTCAATCCTGAGAAGCAGATTACACCTATTAATTTTAAGATCATTCAAATTATTTTATTACGGAAATAAAAATAAATCCAACAGTCAATCTTCTATTTGTTTAAAATTTCATTCATTTTATCTTACTTCTCGTTCATCATATTATTCTGCAATTACACTCTACATGAATAATTGCAATTGTCATACATTTTATTTATGTCAAACAATTTGTTACTTTTTAAGAGACATCTATAAGATGTCTATCCTTGTTCGACTTTCGAGGTTAAACAAGGATGAAAGAAGTGTTTTCGAGAACACATTATCCTTCAAATGCATCGCCACAGTAGCTGCAAAAAAATCACAGACTGAGAGAGTGGGGAGCACAGATCGGTCGCAATTACTACTGCTGCAAAGCCCATCAAAGTGACGAGGTTAGACGAGTTAATATCAGTTAAAGGTATTGATGTTTATCGGCGCCCGCCTACACATCCCCAAGCTCGGACACATCAGACCCTAATTTAACGTAAACTCGGCGACGGTTTTTAATAATTCGCAAACAGGAAAGTGATGTAGTTGCAATGGTTGCTAATACGACAAATGATATGACTGGTTCGATTTATCATGAGCGGCAGGTAAAATCAAAATATTGTCATAAACCTTGTCAAACTCAGTCCGTTGTATTATTTGAATCAAATACTTTTCAAAATAATACATCTTTTCTTTCAATTTTATATTCAATGAGAAACTGCAGGTATGTCAAATCGATTTGACAGCTGACATGATTGGTAAACATAACCTTTCTGACATGTAATTATCGTTTTACGAGCATTTTTTATTACATTTCGCGTAACATTTCCTTTGTTTGAATTTTAGAACGAAATTGATTATTCATTAATTTTATTATGATGTTTTGTTGGAACGAATAATGGAAAATAATAAGAAAATTAATATTATGGAATATAAATTTCAGGTCAAGGAGTTATGCGCGTTGCACGCATTGAATAATTTGTTTCAAGAGCGAGGGTTCAGCAAACAAGAATTAGACCAGATCTGTGACAGCTTGAGTCCTGACGTATGGATCAATCCTCACAAATCGCTTTTAGGTCTTGGTAATTATGACATTAATGTCATCATGGCTGCTCTGCAACGAAGAGGTTGTGAGGCTGTTTGGTTTGATAAACGAAGGTAACCGATTCTTATTGTTCATTTAATTCTGCAAAGTTAATATCAAAATTTGTGTCATGCGAATTAAGGACGTTTCTTTTTTTTTTCTAGGGATCCTAATTGTTTATGCCTAGACAACATTGAAGGTTTCATACTGAACGTCCCAACTGAGTATAAACTAGGGTTCGTCTTTTTACCTCTCAAAAGACGTCACTGGATTGCTTTGAGAAAGATACAAGGCGACTTTTATAATTTAGACTCGAAATTGGATTCGCCGCAACTTATTGGAAAAGTAATGAACATTGGCCCGTTAGAAATAATGAAAACAACACTGATGAAAAAAGTTTGTAAATTTGTTGTTGGTTTTTGTTTTAGGATATTGATTTGATAGCTTATTTGAGAGACCAGATAGACAGTAAAGAGAAAGAGCTTTTCCTCGTGGTGTCGCGTGAGGTTGAAAACAACCAAGGCTGGTTGGTAGACGCGTGCGACAACAGAGAACAAAATGGAACCGACACGAATTCTATAACGTATATCGAGGACGGCTTGTCTACGGACATTGATTTCATTAAAACGCCCCCCGTCGGCGAGATCAACGACAATGAAACGTTTCAGAACAACCAAATCTCCAGATAGTCAACGCTCGTTTTGACCAGAGCTGAAAAATTTCTTCGTGACAATAGCTTGACTGATAGTAACCGTCGGAATCACAACAAATTGATAAATCGTTACTTAGATTGCAATTACTGCAAAAATATTTGACAGAAAAAATTAAACATTAAGATGCAACTGTTGCACTTCTATCAAATATTTTCTGCGAGCTCGGTTTTATTATGCAAAACTTTTCTGACCGCATTTTTCTCGGGACAGTTTATTGTAGACTTCAAGCGGAAGTCTTTGATTTTTGAACACGAACGTTACTTTACACCTTTTTAAAGTTTTTTATACAACTAAAAAATTTTATATGAGTCAGACTTCAAAATCGTTAGACCTTGTTATTCAGAAACGTCAAGTATCACAATAGTCTAGAAAACACGATATTGAATTTTAAGCTTCATGTAATGATCGTTAGCTTCGTGCATGTGTATATGGATTAAGCTTACGATAAATGTGCGTAAATTTGTCTCTCTGACTGAAACATTCTTTCATTCCATGACTGTCAAGATAGAAAAAAAAGAGCAATCGAACAAGCGAATAAAAAACAAACACCGATTCAGCTGAATAGTTTACAGGTATTGCCACTTTTGTACCAAATGACATAAATGTGATGAATTGCGTTACGTTTTCTAACGTTCTAAATGAATAAGTGTAAATAATTAATTTTCATGAATCAATTGATTGCACCGCGCAAACGTTCCACTTTAATTTATTCATTGTATATATACTGTACTAGCAATTTTCGTTTTGTTGTTTGTTACACAGGTCACTATATTTTTTTAATGTAATTTTTGTTGTTGATTATGCATTACTGGTATATATTATATATTTGAAAATACTTCATTTTCTACTTATATGAGTGTTCAACGAAAAACGTGATAATAAAATTATTACGGATCGACAATTGCTTATACCTAAAATAAAATTATACCTAATATACCAATTACGGGTATTTTAATATTGTTGAACATGTGTATTATTTTCAGTCAAAATAATTTATATGTACATTTCGTTATTGAATGAAATAAATGATAAACGAAAACGTTCCGTTTCTTCTTGGTTCTAATGAAATAAACGACTGATTATGGAATAAAAATACAATTTATTTTCACACGTTATTCACTAAAAAGTATGTACAGTATCTGTCATATTTCATTTTTTTCTTGTTAATTTTTCATACATATTACGCCAATTTTTATATGCACTTTACTGCTTATTGATTTCGTTTTTAATTTTCTTTCATACTATTTGCGATTGATTTTCTTTGCTTTCAAACAAAATTTGGAATGGAAAATAAACTTCATCTGATTCTTCACAGATGAAAAAAACATCTTTATCAGTTCAAATGAATAAACGATAAAGTGTGCACGGCAGATAATACCATGCTAAGAACATGAGAACAGAGCTCGGATTTTCCGAAAAGCCGATGCTTCGTCACTCGACTTGTGAACAAAGCCACTTAAATTCAACGAGACACTTGGCATTAAAAAAAGTAACATTATTCCCTTCGAGAACAATAAACATTGTTCAAGAAAATAATCCATGCATTTGGACACATTTCGATCAGTCCTTCAAAACAGTCGTCAACAACGCAGAGGACGGAGCTACAAAATGCATACAATTCTATCCGAATTACCCTCGGTACTTGAAAAGAAAAAACACATACATTACAGAGTTTGAGCGAGTGTCATAAAATATCATGATCTTACAGAATTAAAATCGCATCTTTCATTTACACCAGTGTGAATAAACATTTCGGAGCAGCGCAATATCGTACACAAATCAAGGCTGCATCTCATAGCAATGACAATTTCTAACACAATTTCGTGCATGCTTCACACTAATTGAACAGCAAAATTTTGTTTGCAATATTATATATATATATATATATATAACTATCACTCAATCAGACTGGTAGAACAATTTTGAACACACATCGCAATGTACAAATTACAACTAATGTCGTTAAGTGTGTTTGGTTTTATACATACACAGTATGCAATGTAACAACAATCAGTTTATAAATGACGACAGCATTCGGCTTTTCGACCTATTAACGTTGTAACGCAATTCGTGGCGATGCTAAATAGTTATAAGTGTTGAATAAACACTGTCCACCGACATGAAACTTATATCAAGACACCCTTTTCTTGTTTCAATATAAAGCATGCCATATTATAAGACGTAAACTTTTAACTGATTAAAATCCAAACGGAAATGAGGCATATGAGATGCTTTACATATTACATCAATTGCCTTATAGTTTTTCTTTGAATATTTGTATATAGTTGTAAATCTTGTTAAAAAACCATAATTACTACGAAAGGAAAAATCGTTATTGCAAAGTACAATTTGGAAGTTTGCGATAAAAATCAAGATAAATTTAGGATTATCAAATCAAATTGGCTCGAATATTAGTTTTACAGATGGATCTTTATTGCACAATTAGAATAATAAAATATCACAGTTACAAAAAGGCGTAACAAATGTCAGATGTAAATTAATAAATCAAAGACGATCCTTGGGTACAGCGTGTCATTTGTATAAATAAGATAAGTGTTACTAAAAAAACAATCCTAAAATTAAACTTTCATCAAAGTACTAATACTTTACAGTTAGCTTGATTCTTAAAAGTACGAAATTCTTTTTTTTTTTCTTTAAAATGTAAATTGGAGACTGTTATCCTACAACATGGCAGTCGAAGTACCAAGACTCGTCTTTGTTAATCGCAAGTAGTTATATATAAATGATCTTGTTTATACTTCATAATTCTCAATTTCATGTGCAATAAAGAAATATATATCTATATTTCTTCTCAAATTTATTTTTCAATTTTTTTCTCATCGGGTTAAATTGGTTCTTTTCTTACCTAGTATATACAATATCTGTATCAATAATTACAATTATTACTTTATGCAACCAAAACGAAGTTAAAGAAAACGAAAATAAGAAAACAAAAATCTTATCAAGATTACACGACTAACATGAAATGAATTCACTTTTAGAAAAAAGAAAAAAACCTGACAAAAGATGAAACAATTTCAACGCTCGCAGTTTCATCAATAATAAAACAAATACTGTAACCGTTACACTGGAGGGAAATTTTAAATTCAAGCAAAATGAAATCAAGCTGACGCTCGAGTATAAAAAGGCATATTTACAAATTGAACTTTTAGTCTTCGAATCTGCTTTGAAATTAATGGTGAAAGAGGGTTGACAATGTCGAACTGCTGATCATCTGCAAAACCAAGTTGCATTGATTCTAATTTCGAAATTTGAACCGATGAATTTCATTTTGATACAGATGAGAAGTGTCGGTAAAAGGGATAACAGTTAAACGGCCCGGACAAGACAAAACGACTTAGACGGCGTCTTGCTCATTTTAATAACGCCTGCTTGTTAACAATGGTTCCACGCAGGTGATTTTCAAAGGAGTGAAAATGACTTTCAGTCTATTCGAGAGACTCGCTTATAATCATTAGGCGGTTCGTATGTACAGGCTGCTTTTGTAACGTGTGTTGTCACTGCAGTGGAGGTATAGGTATGTTGTTGACTTCCGTTTGTTCCAACACAGGTCCGTTAGAACCGGTATACGATATGCGGAGTCGCATTTTTAATGAAGCCTAAAAATAATTCACAGAATAATATTTGTTATAAGTAAAATAAAATGTTGTATTTTTTGCTATTATTATTATCTTACCCTGTTTATGTTTGAGATTTTCATTACTTGTGTGACTACTCCATTTAATGGAGAAATAACTGTTCCAGAAGGAGACAACATTTGCAGCTGGAATGTCTGAAAGAGATAACAAGCGTTTGAAAAGAATTTACAAGAACGTTTTAACCTAGATTTATCTATGTTATTATAGTTTTTATCATTTTTTTGAGTAATCTAGACTTTTACTTTAGGAACTGCAGCTTGGAATAAAAAGTCTGTGAGTGGAGAGGTGCCCAGATTTTGTGCTGTCATATTGATGACCAGAATTTCAGGATTATCAGACTGTCTTTCTACCCTGAATGTAATTTTTAATCCTGGATCTTCGAAAGCCACTAGACTTGCAGGTTCAGCTGCTGCAAACAAATATCAAGCTATTAATTATCTGACACGTAACATATACGTTGCGATTGATCGAGTAAATAACTAATGATGCAAACCATGTTGAACTGATGAGTTGAGCAATCCGTCCATTATGAAATTAGACGCGCGGCTAGTGTTAAATAATTCACCCGAAGACTGAGATAAAGTTTGAGCCGGAACAGGTACAGATGTGTCAGTTGGTGCCGAAGTATTTAAGTCTAATCCGCCCAGCAAGTCCAATAAATCGTTATTGCTCACGACCATCGACTGGTTAATATTAACTGACGCTGCTGAAACTGGCGATGATAAATCGGTTCCCAGAAGATCCAAAAGTGCGCTCTACAAAATTTAATGATTGATTATGAAATTATAAGTTTAATTACAATCACGAAAGTGAAAAAAATAATTACTGAATCTGTATGAGGATTGTTCACTTCCGTAACCGGAATCTTTTCCTCTTCCGGTTCTGTTTCTCCGTTGACCAATCCAATGATGCCATTAGCTTGAGGTCTGGCAGTTTCCATGGGCGGCATTCTTTCCAGCAAAGAAGGCCTAAGATGATCATACTTTCGGAACAATTGCGAAAATTCAATGCCTCGCTGTTGCAATTCGATGTTCAAATTACTTCCGAACGTGTCAATGATCTGCCGTACTTTCCTGTAAAATGGAGGTGGAGTACTGCAACATGTTACTCAAAATGTTACGACAAACACAGAACAATAACACAAGCATTCGTGCGAATGGATATTTACAACAAAAAACACATAGTCAAACACGTTATACAATGCTGGATGAACATTTTGATGGTACGGTATATATTGAAATGAGCAGCAAATTTAATTATTAATTATTTTACTATACATAAACACGATAGATACCAAAGTGCAGTTAACAACCGTTGAATTAATAGACTTACTCATTTCCCTTCTGGAATCTTGTACTCAGTTTCGTGAGAGACAACAATGTATACTGCTTGGTAATGACAGTATTTTGCGGACTCCAGAGCAATCTCTGGTAGACATCAATTACTTCATCTTCAGTAAGCTGAAAATTAATTTAAAAATTTGATGACTTCAATTTAATTTCAACTTCAAAATTGAATCTGACATTTAAATTTTTGATAAAAATTTTATGTAATAAAAGTTGTTTAATCAAACTTGTTTAATTACATTAACAGGAGGTTCTGAATCTTCTGGATGTGGACCGTATAGTAATAAGTCACCATATTCTCCGATGCACCATGTCGCAACTTGAGTAAGCGGCTGTTTATCTGCCGTATCTTTCTCCAAAGCCCGCCACAATGCACTTACAGCGTAAGCTTGTTGGTCCGCAGTCTCAGAGATTAGTTGTATCGTGCAAGCAACCACATCATCTCGAACATAATTACCGGCCTAATAAAACCAAACCAAAATTCACTCAATCATGGATGAAATTTCAAGTACAGTTATTGCGAAAAGATATTAATAAGGTTTTAAGCTTTAGAAAGGATATGTAAAAATAGAATCCTCACAGCAACTAAAACTTTGAAGAGCGTTTCCAAATGCCAGCGTTTGTTTGGGGCGAACCGTTCCGCAGACATGACAATATTGCTGCTGCATTGAGCTTTGAATTCCGGATCGGCGCGTTCCAAAAAGAGCAAAAGTTCTTTCATCATGTTTCTGATGTTATTCGAATTGACAAGGGCAAAGCTGAGTTCCATTGCTCGACGACGTATCGTCACATCAGGATCCTTCAAACATTCCTGAACAAAAAATTTTTCATTAATTTGAATTCAATATTTACAATTGTTATAAATAACACTAAGAAAACTGATATATTAAAATGATTATTATGGATATTGTATACATTATAATCATCGTATTGTTACAAAATGATTATGAAAAATGCAATGCTTATAATAAGATATTTGTAGTATACATTGTATGTAACGTGACTCACTAACGTAATTAACTTTTTAGCAACTTAGTATGTTATAACTTTGTGACTCAATGAAATCAAAATCAATCAAGAATAAATATGAATTACTTTCATCACTCAATATGTAAGTCATTTAAAATATAAACACTACTATCAATGCTGAACAATATCATTTTCTCAGTGTTATATTTAAAATAATAAATCCCAACCAGGATCGTTGATCGATGTCTCTGCACAGCACTTGTATCGACGTAAACCGTCTTCAAAAGCGTGTTCAGAGCCACGTAGCGAATATTTTTGTCATTGTTCAACAAAAATCGACCAAGGATATTGATCGCAAGAACTCGAAGACCACTTTCCGACTTGATATCCATGATGGACAGAACGGTTTCATATAAAATAGTATTGCCGACATTCTTGCTGGTTTCCGTATTCGTGGCGACTTGGGCGAGAATATCGTTCATGGCCTCGGAAGTATCCACATCATTGCGTCCCAGAATTCTCAACAGACGTAAAATTTTTACTTGCAAAAATGGGTCGGACACGCCAGAGACGTCATGTTCTGGTGAATAACCCGCGAGGATCAAGTTCTTCAAGATTCTCACCAAATTTGGCACGATCTGAAAAAAAATGTTCGATAAATGACCATCATCGTTTCACGGCTATCCAGACAAAGTGATTTTCGTTTCATTTAATCAATGCAAAAAGAATGAGTGCAGTAAACGATTGAAAAAGAGTTTCAATTAATTATTATGACATAGATAAATGAGATACGGTTCTGAAAGCGACATTGAAACGCTGATTAAGTTAAAACCTATAAAGAAAAATAATTTCATTTGCTGTAAACAGGACCGTGGTAAGACATACTCCTAGAAAAATCTTTTTAAAGTCATCTAAAGTTGCCTGCAAACGGTGTACAATAAATTTTCGAATAAAAAATTGTATTCAAAGAATATTACATTATTCTTATTTGAAATGTTATTCAATATACGAATAAACGATTTTTTTATACAATATGGCCGACTTAAAATGAACTGAAATGTCATAAAATAAGTTGATTCTATAGAAAAATATTTAATCTAAACACAAAAGTGAAATTGTCACAAAAGTTTACTCAGAGATACAGATGAAAATTGCATGCTTTCAATATAAAGTTCGTTCTTAATTAATAAATAGAACGATTTACGAAGCATTCAGAATTAAACAAGAAAAAAAATGTGAAACAAACTCATCAGAGATATTTAATAGATACCAATAAGCCATTTTCATTCGATCATAAATAATCATCAACAAATGTTGCTTTTCAAAAGCAATAAGCTACAAGTAATGAAAGCATGTTTTCATAATTAATACTGGTACGATTGTATGATAAATACAGATTCAAGTGAGCACCAAATACAATTAATTGAATTGATAATCATAATTAATATAGTTTAATCATATCTCAATCATGATCATCAATCATTCTATTAATATTCACAACAAAATACTTGGTAATACTAATTTGGTTAGCCAGTATTTAGTCGGTCATAAACTGTTTAACATTTTACCTCAGACACAAAACATTTATCACAAATGTGGAATACAAAGTATTTACAAGAATTCTGCATAATGATATACCAAAGTAAAAAACTTCAAATTTCATAAATTTGACATCAAATCACAGTCGAACATCCAGTAAACCCACAATCTGTAAAGGCAAATGACAAAATTCAATCGCTACGTAAATATTGTAAAAACGTTGCACGCGCCTAGAAATTTTCTCGTCAACTTTCATGTATTTACAAAAGTATAAAAAAGACAAAGCAGCAGATATGTCACATCTGCTTGATACGAATCATGCAGAAAAATTTCTTTTTGTTTGTTCATTACCTCTCGATGGCCGCATTCCTAGAGAGGACAAAATTAATCTTGAATAACGAGTTTCAATCACGTGTCACAACAAGGATTAATTTGTACTTCAAATTTGAACAAATGATGATTAGATGAATTTCCACTTTTTAATTTATTATTCTTAGAATCACATCCGATAGATGAAACTTTTTTGAGTTTTTTGTACCTTTTTGAAGTGGATCAAAGTATCGACGCTGTTCTCGCACATTTCCGTGATCAAAGTGACTCCGGTAATGAGAACGCCGTGGTTCTTTTCCGTCAGCAGGCTGCGAGTGGCCGGCAAGAACATTTCCATTAATTCCGGCACTCGTCTGATGATTCGAAAAGCACAGAGAGCAGCTTTCTTCCTAATGTAAGCGTTTGGAGATTTCATGAGTCTCTCGACTTCCGATGCCAAATCGCGTGCCATCTCAGGAGATGCTATAGCGCCCAGCGTGCAAAGTGCCAACCCCACGACGAACTGCGTTGAACTATTCAAGTCACTGAAAATAAGATTAAACATTGCTACCGGTTAGATTTTTTAATCAAATAATAATATTATCGTTTTAATATAAAATGACCAAATAATATGAGAAATATTTCACATCGAACATAAAAAATATAAAAATTCTAAGAAAATGGAAACTATGTAACTGGTGAGAACCAACGTTTTTTCCCTATAAAACTGGTGCCGATTAGTTTTGTATGAATTTTATCAGTGTGAGAGTAAATCAGCAAAAAATAAACTGTGTAATGCTATTCAAAATGCTAATTTGATCAACGAGTATCTCAGGTGGAATTTTTTTTTTTCATTATTTCAATAACAGTGTATATACTTGTGCGCAAAATTGAAACGTTTGAATGCAACTCAAAGTTCAATCTAGTCAATAATACCAAACTCAAAGTCTCAAAAACAAAAGATACAACAGTATATAAGAACATCAATCATCGTGACAAAAAAAAACACAACAATTTGTTAATTACTATTCTCTAAGCTCTCTATCTGACGGTGAGTGTGGCAAAAATTGAACAGAGTGGTACAATAAGATATCACTACTCTCCCCAACAAACAATCCAAAACGTTAGCATTAAACAGACAAATGTAACTTCATTACATTCTTGATTGACTTCATTCAAATACAATTGATCGTCATGTGGATTTGAATTTTTCAATGTTGCTATCTTTTCGTATGACAAACTAAGAGACGTACTTTTTCAAACAATTGGTGATCAACAGATGCACGTCCTGTCGTTCGTCCAGCAACAACATCGCCCCCAGGTATCCTATACGCTTGTCTGTGAATCTCGGCGAAGCAATGAGTTTCAAACACTCCAACTGACCAAAATGTGCTGGATAGCTAAAACAATTTGTATCTCAATTACTTGCTGTTCTTTTGAACTTTTTAGAATTACATTTATTAAATGAAGTGTGTTTTACCCAAGCATATGTATGTAGAGCAGTTTGGCGATATTGCGACATCTCCAAACGCTGTCCTCCTCTCTAAAAGTGGATCTGATGTAGGCGCACTCCTTGTTGACGACGGTGCGCTCCTCGGCAGCGGTTCGGGCGGCCCGGATCTGACGGATGAGGTCCCTGAGTCTCGTGGGCGCCGGCATCCTCACTGTCGAAACTTTCAAATTAACGGCAATGTTATGAGTCGAAAGTGTTAGATGGATGACGAAGTGTTAGGGTGCAAAGCCGATAAGAATGCGAGCCGCAATTGGCAACCAGGCACAAGTGCCAACGAGACCACCTCTCTTGTTTCGCAACGCGGCTTCATTGAGACCGATTAATTCAATCGATCCGGTCTCAACTGCGCTTTGTGCTTCACAAGATCAAAAGAAGATAGACAAGTTCAGTGGTTTTAATAGACCAACGAACCGGAAACTTTGAATATCAAATTTGAATAACAAAAAATCAAACAGTTTTTTGCTCTAATATTTTTAGTCTTTTGATTTCAGGTTCGTTTTTCTAAGATACTGGTGACTTATACCAACCTCTTTCTACCGCTTCATTGAAAGCCTGCTTTATGGAGGCCATGTTAAAGGCTGGGTTAAACCTGAAAAATTGCACATGCTGGGTTAATGCATACAACCAAACACTCAATGTATCATTCAATATTATTCCAAATTCCAAAAACAATTTCAAGAACAACTTTTCCTCTTTCTATTCTGTGTGTGTTTTTTTAAATTAATTTTTAATGAAACGGAAAGTATTGTGTACGATTAATTCGAACGTATCAAATAATCACGGTTGATTTGTCGAACATTGTTTGAAACTAAAATTAACGTTACAGGCGGTGAGATTGCATTGTTTGCAGTTCAAATAGCGTATTATTACCCATGTTCTGAGGCATTCATTGTTTCTCCGTGCAGTTTTGATTCAGCCCAGACGCAATGCAGGTTGGAGTACTTTTACTCCAATGTAACACTTGTCCTGTTAGACAACGCAAAAGCCGCAAAAAATCATTATAATTATTGTGTCAATTTTTTTGTCTCTCTATGTTGTTCAAAATTAGATTCATTACAAAAGCAGCGACGACGAGTCGGCGGAGTCTGGAAAATAGCTATTTAACAACTTCTGTTACAAAATAAAGAGTCGATTATGAGTGATTTTCATTTGCAATGAATTAATCATAACAAAGTAGTTTAGCACAAAAAGCTCCTCCTATAAATAGTTTTCTGTGTTATTGTTCCACTTGTTGATTCTGGGTTGAGACAAGTTTAACAAAATTCTTTCAAAGGATACACTCGCTAGTATATCATTACAAAAAGATAGGTCGTAACTTGTTTGTTTATTGCAACGTGATGAATCGAAAGTTTTGACAAATGATTCAAACAAGGAAAAACAAATAAAACTGTAAAGTTGCAAAATAAAATGTAAGTCATTCGGCAAGTGGTTATGTAAGAATTGCAAATAATAATATTTTTTTTAGAAACTCTAACTCGAAGGTTGTTTTTATTTTCGCTCTAAGTTCGCTGTCACTTTTTTTGTGTTGAGTTTAATTTAACAGGTGTGACATAAACAATTAGAGGAAAAATCAGTTCATTAGCGATTCAGTTAGCTGATTACTTTACTCATCGTGTTACATTAGTCATCAGCTGTAATTCATTGGTTGCATACCAAGCAATAATATCAATTCAGTTTTCCAGTTACTTTAATAACAACAAAAATTACAAAATTATGAAGGCGTTATTCATTGAAGTCTACCAAAAAAAAAGGTGTCTGGTAAAATGAAAGGTAAGCTTTGTGATGAAACCGATGATAAATAGGTTACAGTTTCAATAGCGATTTCTCTTTATCTGTCTGGTTGTAAGTAGGTTTTTATAGTTTCATAATTGAACCACCGCTGCAATCAACATACCATCTCAACCCTCAACAAGTGGACACCAATAGTTCAGTTTCAATTTTAACTGTCAAACTTTGGACTGCGTCTTTTTTTTAACACCGTGGCAAAAGTTATATGGAACGTCTATTTTACAATCACTCTGCATCCTCCGACTTTCTCTGTTTTCAGTTACTAAAAAACACAAACCGTTAGCTAGACAGATGAAACAATAAATCAGTTAGGAGTATCTGTTCAGGATGTAACTAAACTAAACTGCGAGAAATTACCCTTGCAGACGAGGACTGATAAATTTTTAGGAGTAGTTCCACTCCATATTGGTGGTCGGGCCAAAAACAACAATCGTTGGGGAAAAAAGAAACGATCTTATCTCCGCCACCATCTGTCACTCGCCGACTCGTCAACCTCGACTGACAAAAAGGCTCTTTAAAAATGAAGGTTAGCCAATGGGTAGAACGTCAAACGTCGTTTTGTGACGGCAAAAACACAGTGAGGATTGCAAAAAAACTATGGGGGAGAGAGAACGGAAATCACGAGCGCTCATCACCCACCTGAGCTGCGACAAACGCCTCGCCTGTTGGCGTTGGTGGGTGCGCACGTCCGGCTAAGAGCAGCGTTGTGTTTGTCGATGCGAGCCTAGCTGCCACGAAGCGTCAACGCATGCCTCCGTACGGCGCTCAGATTTTTCCGTGCGACAGCGAGCAACACCTCGACGACAAGTCGACAACACTGGCTGGCCGTGGCGTGCGATTCGCTCAGCGCCGACAACCAAAATGGCCGCGCGCTTTTTTCCCTTATTTCACCGCCAACCTAGTCACCCACGCAAAATCCGCACGCGGACAAATCCAAAACCGAGTGTCCTGCTCACAAACCTGCCACGCGATAAAAAGCTGTCCTTGAAATTGTCATAGGCGGTCGCATCACTCATGACGTGCTCACGGACGACGCCATCTTTGCCCGCGAAACATATTAGATTTGAATTTTCAATTAATAATTGTCGTGTAGTACTTTATATTTCAATAAGGAAATTAAATACTCTTTAATAAGTTTTCTGATAATTTCATTCCAATCATTTATTTTTGTTTCTTCATTGAATTATTCATTTGGAAACTTTTTATTTGTTATAATTAAAAGAGGAACAGAAAAAAGGTAGATAAGTTTTTATCTTTGAATCTTGTGTTTTTTTTTTTTGTTGATATTTCTCAAGTATTTAATATCAAAAAGTGAAAGAAGATTGTGAACTAGTTTACCGAATGAATAATATTCTAATCCTTGGATCAACTAAAAAAGACTTATTATTTGCACAAAAACATGTGCGCGCACTCACCGCGAGTCATTTTGTGACGGAAATAAAGTTAGTATTTATACTTGCCTTCTGTTAAGCTCAGAAGGTAAAACGCTCCAGTCATCGCTCTCATAAGCCCACATTTCCCTTGAAACACAATTGAAAACTGCACCTTTTTTTGTACAAAACTTCACTTTAATTAAGTTGTTTGTTTACACCAAAAACAAGAACTGAATTGCCAACACGAGACACTTCGGGCGTTGTACATTACACGTCGCGGTACAAAATCTGATAAACAGCGACATTTAAGAGTTTGGTTTTCGTGTTATCTCTTATCGAAATACCTTTTTTTATCACTCAGCCGTCAGTTCGATTGCAATCAAAATTAAAAAAAGAAATGAGTGAAATGGTCTCATTTGCAATCTCTATTTTGTTTCCGTGATTTGTATAATTTCAAGTTCAGAAAACTGAAATTAAAAATAGGTTCAAAAAAATTACTAAGTCACAAGACTCATATATAATTGTTTGGTGACGCTGCTGATAAGCAACGAGAGATAAGAGTCTAATGATCAACACAAAATTGTTAATCGAACTTTGATGAAATTGGGAACTAATTTACTTTTTTGAGTAATAGAAAATGCAAGCACGCTTTATTTGCAATAGAATATTTTGGTAAAATTTCTGTTTAATACTTGTTTTGAAAAATATATTTCTTATTGGGAATGCCTGAAATTTTAAGATAAACAATTGTCTTCCTGGTTACGAGGAGGTCGAATGTCGCTATTCCTCTTCACGCAGTCTACAAGCCAGTGAATCCCTTCGTCTACTCCATCGCTAAAAAGAATATTGAAGTGAATATATTTAGTTTTAATTTAACAATTCCTGAATCATAGATTTATTAGTTCTTGCATACCCATTCAATGCTGAGACTGGCATAACCATGCAGTCCCTACGACCAATCAGGTGAGCATTTTGATTAAAGATAGGTTTCACCTCTCTAACTCCCATGCAATCTGGAACGTCCTGTTTATTTGCTAAAACTAACAAAGGTACTCCTGTCAAGTGCTCCGAAGATATAACTCTATCTGTAAAATAAAATGCATCAAGTTTTTGATTCCATTTCAAACCTAAATTATATTATCCAATTTCATACCGATTTCAATTATTATTATCAAGTTGAAAAAATGACAAGAAATAAATAACAATAAATAAATAAACAAAAACAATCAGAAGTACCAAAAGTTTCTTTTGAATCTGGTATTCTATCTCGATCAGATGAATCCACAATATAAATAACTGCATGAGACTCTGCATAATACTGAAACAAGAAATTACAGAATATGAAAATGAATAGTGATATATATGGAATTTTTGAGGTTATGTTCATTAAGAATATAAGGAAATCAAGTTTTATAGGGAAGTACATACTTTGTCCCACAATGATTGCAATTCTTCCTGGCCTCCTAAGTCCCAAAAATTCAGTCTTACTCCAGCGGTGTCAATTTTGCCAATATTCAATCCAACAGTTGTGGTGATTTTGTTAGGGTTCATCCCATTGTAATTTTTTGTGAACTTGGTTTTCGCAGCTTCAAGGTATGTCTAAAAATGTTTAAAACTGCCACATCAAAGGAATTTTGACGATTGCAAGAATGTCCAAATAATTGTAATATTCTTACAGTTTTTCCTGCATTGTCGAGGCCAAGGATAAGTATGAAATATTCATCCTTTTGTACTAAATATTTGTACAACCCATATAACAATGTGTACATGATAGTATACAAATTAAAAATTATGCTTAATAAGTAAATACGTTCAAGTCATGTTGACTTTTAATGAAAGACTTGCTACTCTTTTTCACTGGTTTGTTTAGATAGACAGCGCATTGTTACCCTCAGATCAAGTCCAAGTATTATTGTAAGCGTCGGTAAGGTAAGTACCAGTTATAACAGCTGTAGATATTTACAAAACACGACCCCTTGGAAACAGGAATGGAATGCATAACTTTATCAGAGTGCATAATCTGGGTCCAATGTCGAAATACATAAAATTCATTCTACATAACCTATTACAGTACATAATTTAAGTAAAAAATATTCATTCAGTATATTCATGAAAATATTTTCGAATAATTTTTGATTCTATAAAATTGAAAAATTGTAAACGAAATAAAGCTAAAACGTTGAATGGACTAATATTTACAGCGCATAAATTTGATTTTGCATAAATTCAGTTTGCATAAACGGAGCACCTTATAAATTTGACTGCGCATAATCGTCAGAAACATAAACAAAAATAGATACATTTAAAAACCATAATAATAT
>JAAMPD010001743.1:0-20779 GCA_025266255.1 Trissolcus basalis | reverse complement strand
TTATATTTTTTGAGTGTTCTCACATTCTATAAACTTTTTAAAATACAAAAAATTATGTTTTCAAATGCCATTATCCAATTTACCTGTATAAATTAAATTGACCTTTTTACCTTTGTTACTTCTGGTTCTAATTGTTTCATCTGTTCAATAGGGCTCGTTGTATTTTAAATTTGCACCCAAAAAGAAATGCGAGCTGCTCATATTAGACGCAGACACATTAACCATCAGAGGCATCGCAGTTCTTGAAGGACGCGATTGGATCTCATCAGTCATGTTCTCCGATGGAGAGAGCCTAGGAATGATTACTGCTGGCAAATACGTATGATCAAATCATAATAATTATTGTCCTACAAGTATTCATTCATTTTGTTGAAAAATGTATTAATTAAAATTTACAGGAAGATTTTGTGATACGCACAATCAATGCTCTGAGTAATCCGGTGACTGTTACATCCGAACTTCCGTTAAAATTGGCAAGAAAGTGTGTCGATATTTTTGGTTCAGCTGCATTTGACGAAGATCAATCGGTTCATGTGTTAAATCTGAATTGCGACGATGAAATCATGATGGTTGCTGCTGCGAAGGAATTCGCGTTGCTTACCACAGCTTCAGGCAAATTGTATTATACTGGCAAAGGCAGTTGCATCGGTATGAAAATCAACACGAGGCCTAATAGATGGCTGGAAGTGACGCTTGGCAAAAATGCCCGTGTTACTCATTTTGCTGTCGGCCATGAGGGACAACATGCGATTCTCCTGCTCGAAGATGGATCCGTCTATTTCGCTGGAGTTGCTAAAAGAGGAGAGAATGCTGAAAGTGGTAATTACACACCATCTTTATATTATTAAATCAACGATAATAAATGAACGAGACGTGAATCTCAGACGCTTAATGTTGTTAATTGTTTGTTGACAAAACTAGTGAAAGCTCGCAGACAATCAAATCCAACGAAACCAAAGAAAATGATTAAAGTTGATCCATTGACGATAGTTGATGCTGCGTGTAATAACGGAACAACTGCTCTTGTGACAAAGGATGGCTCTTTGTTGATGTACGGCAAGGATTATTTGTACAGTAATGAAGTTACAGGACTCGTTGCCGACTTGAAGGAAGTGTTTGTTGAACGGGTTTCTTTGGGAAAGGCACACGCTGCAGTTGTTACCAATAAGGGACATCTCTACACTTTCGGTATTAACAATAAAGGACAGTGCGGCCGAGATTTCATAACTTGTGCTGCAACTATGACTGCTGTTAGCACAACTCAGTCGACCAACAGAGAAACAACAATCATAGCTATGGAAACTGGAGCAGTTGAGGATGAATTGATTATCACTGAAGAAGGTGACTCTTCTCAATATACACATTCTTCTTTCTTTCTTTCTTTCTTTCTTTTGTTACTTTGTTCTAATATTACATCACCTATTTTAATTTATAGTTGACGATGCTGACCAAGCCGATGAACAATGGGATGACGCTAAAGCTATGTGTCCCTCTGGACAGCACAAATGGAAACGCAGATTGTGCATGGTTTGCACTATTTGTCGAGAGTGCACTGGTTACAGCGTGCAGTGTTCGAGGCGCGACAAACCTCACAGATATCCAGGACAGTCAGTTCAATCATCTCATTCAAGCTTCATTCATTTATTCTTCACAAGTTTCAAATATCATTGCATTTTATTTTTTCCAGGGAATGCGGTTGTGGTTTAGGTGAAAGTGGTTGTGCCGAATGTGGTTGTTGTCGAATTTGCGCCGGAGAAAAGTGTGATAACGGTGGAGAAGATATATTATGTCCTTCTGGTGCTGGTAATCTAAGTAGCGAGCCAATGGAAGGCTTATTGTGTTTAGAAACGTTTATAGAAGGTTCTTTTATATCATTCATTACAACTTGTGTTGTGCCCATGACACATGAATCATTTATTCATACATATTTTTTCAGAGCGAAGTGGGAACAAATTTCGAGATTTTATACGCAGACGGTTAGAGAGCAAACGTCAAAGACAAAGGATGAAATCGAGTTCTGGCGCCTCAAAGCATGCATTAAAGATCAAAGATGTGCTAAAAAGTCCTAACAATGCAAAGATAGGTCAGTTTCATGCAAAAATATAATACATACATACATACGCATAGTTTTGAATGTATGTATGTATGTATGTATATGGGAATATTTGTCTAGTTGGAGGAGGTCCAAGTGCTAGTTATCAAAGAGTCTCTGATGGAAAAGGTTTGAATTTAGTGGCAGGTAGTGGGTTCGAGGAGAGTGTCGGCGGTAGTGACATTGAAAGAGGCGAATCTGCACGAATCGCAAGCATTCCACCTGCAAGAGTTCCTATTCCTAGTGACAGTCCTGTAGTTCAAGTTTCGTGTGGTCTACACCATACTGGTGAGATTTAAAAGTTCAAATGTTGTTGATATGTTTCTGTTCGTTCAAGTTGACTTACATTTGTTATGTTGATTGTTGTCAGTGATTTTGTTACAAAATGGCGAAGTTTATACATTTGGTAGCAACACATATGGGCAACTCGGTGTCGGCGATTTGGCCGTACATTCTGGGCCAGTTCAAGTCAAACTTAACGGCATTGCTACACGAGTAGCAGCTGGCAGTAATCATACAGTGATTCTAACTTTTGTTGGCGAAGTTTTATACCTGTGGAGCATATCAAGTGAGTGGAACGAATTAGTTAAAATGATGTTACGTGTTCAATGAATAGAGTATACAATTTGAATGTCTGGGCTTTTTCTGTTATAGAAAGGGCAGTTGGGTGTTGCAGATTGGTCGAATAATCAAAGCGAAGAAGCGAGGAATAACTCAGAAAATGGTCGGTGCGATGATAAGTGTTCGGCATGGTACAGTCATCCAAATTTAGTACCAAACATTGGACCAAAATATGGCAGACGAGCTACATGGATCGGTGCTTCCGGTGATCAAACTTACGTTAAGGTTGACGAGATCAATTCGATTAGTTTAACAAGAAGTACCGTGATGGCCAACAAAAATTGTATCAGTATGAGTATCAGCTTTTGTCCTCATCAATGATCTATGATTGATTAATCAAATGTCTAATGTAATGTATTGTTGTTTGACTTTAGTGCTGATTTCGAATCAAGATGATCATATAAATTCGTTCAAATGTCTCGTCATCAATAAACGAGACGGCAGCTGTAACAGTTACAGCGGTAACGATCAAGTTAACTTCACTCAATGCGCAGCGTGCCTTGATCCTCTTTACAATGTGATTTGGAGTTTGAATTCTGTCAACAATCAAATTTGCGCTTACAATGTCATTTGCAGCGAAGTAAAAAATGTACGCCGTTCAGAACCTTGGCTATTAAGTCCTGAACTGGCCATACCTGTCGTTTCAAATTGCTTTGTTACAAGATCACAAGCAGCGATGTACCTGCTTGCATGTTTAGACACGCTCACTCAAGCCGAGGATCAGAAACTAACAATCGTTGAAGAAAATGATTGCAATCAATCAGTTCAAGGCAAAATTTATAGCAGAGAGGATTTTTCAATAATTACTCGATTTGAGAGTGAGTTTTAACAAGACAAAATATTTTCTTGTTCGCGGTCATGTACCTAACATACCTTGCTATTTTTTTTATAGGTTTCGGTGGAGGATGGGGATACTCTGATTACTCGATTGAAGCTATTCGATTTATGGCGGATACAGATATTCTATTGGGAGGGTATGGATTGTTTGGTGGCAGGGGAGAATACAATGCTAAAATCAAAGCAAGTCTAATTAATCACTATCACTATATCTATATATAAACATTATAATTTAATTATAATAACGACGAATGTTTTGTTTCATAGCTGTATGATATTGGCGTTGACGGTGGAGATTTGGAGCATGACGGAGAACTTCTTGCCGAAACTGATGTCATCCCGTACGAGTGTGGCTCACGTCAAAAGTATTCCATCTTGTTTGATGAGCCTGTGCCGTTACAAGCCAACAGGTGGTATGTGGCTTGGTCTAGAATCACTGGTCCTTCGAGCGATTGCGGTTCAGGAGGACAAGCAACCGTCACTTCAGAAGACCAGTATGTCCATTACAATTCTATTTAAACTTTAACTTTTTTTTGAAATTTCATACAATAATAATAATAATAATAATAATAATAATAATAATAATAATAATATGGTTTATTGTATTCAGGTACAAACCTATTACAATGAGTAATCATACATATTGAAATACACTTTCGCTTTACAAAATTTTTCGAACTAAATAAACAGATTTTAATCTAACTATGATCAATAGGTACATGGTTCATTCATTGATTATGAAGGATCTAATTCTTATCACATTAGATGTCCTTTCAGCACATTTTTGTTTTGGAGAATGGCTTCTCGTTCTTCGTCCCCCGACACCTTGGCCACTATATCAGCTGTGACTTGTCCTTCAACTCGATTACTTCCGCCTCTGTGATGTCAGTTCCTACACCCAGTTGTTCTCGAATAAATTGCTGGACATCTTACACCGCCGTTGCTTTGGTGCTTTCTAAACCTGATATCACCAGGTTTTGCCTTTTTTCTCTTCGTTCTTGTGAATTTATATGCCTTTCTATCTTTATCATTTTGCTTTTCAGTTCCTCTCGCTCGGCTGTCCAAGTCTTTTCTTTTTCGATAAGTTCTTCTCGCAGCAGGTTCACTTCAGTCTTGACCGTGTTTTAGATGAAGTTTAGTTGAGTTGTCATATGTTTTTTTTTGAAAGTTTTGGAGCAATTTTGACGTTTGTGTGGTGTGCGTTCCGAAACGACAAACCTTAGACAGTAATTCTTTATGAAACAAAATGTTCAAAATAGAATCAAAAGTTGGTTTTATATTATAACATATTGTGTTAGTATAATATTATTTTAATCAGAACCAACGACGTTTTCTTGATACAACTTTTATTGAATTTAATTGACATATGGACAAAAGACAAACGACAGAGTAACAGTTGATGTCAGAATAATCAGAATGAAGAATACAGTTTCCAAATATTTCATTTCTGGTTCAAATTTTTCTTTGGCGACATTCCGGGCATCGTTGCTGTGCTCTACGAGTTTTTCCTCAAGCCATATAGGAGTCCAATACTCCTGTTTTTGAATCTTTCATTAGAGTCGGTTCTTTCACTTCTAATAGTTACCAAGGCAGTTTTTCTATATGCATCGCAGTTCTTGCTCCAGAATTTTAAAATGGTTTACTATCATCCTGTTGTATATTACCAGAGCTTCGTATATATTAAGAGATCAAACCTTCATTTTTTCAGTCTCAGAATACCTGGACGAATTTTACGAAGTCCGATCTCAGAGCCGAATATGTACTTTTTGATCAAAGAGTTTGAGAAGTGTCATCATCATCTTAGTTCTTGGGATGCCAATCCTTCACTGTAAGGCTTAGATTATTCATGAAGTTGCCTTTCTCAGTCTATTTGGACCGCAAGGGGTATATTATTTTCCTCCTACCCTCTATACAGAAGAACGCGCCACGTATAAATTACAGATTCGCGCATCGTGGATATAATTTTACAGTATTACCTAAATTGATATTTACCTAATAATAAGTATTATTGTTATGAATTTGATGCATGTTATGATTTAAAGAATTCACCGATTGCTCAATAATTTGTATCATTATTACAGAGTGGTATTCTACTTTAAAACATCAAAAAGAGCCAATAATGGAACTGGAGTGAATGCAGGCCAGATTCCTCAGTTATTATACCGAATTATTACACCAGAGAATTCAAAATTAAACCATCAAAGGGATCAAACAGAGCATATATACATTTTGAAAAGAGAATTTAGTAGAACGGTTACGAAAGTAATTATTTCACTTTTCTCTCAGTTTTATTTAGTGATGATGATTTTGATTTAAATTGTTTTTTAGAATTGTTTTCAATCTCTAATATCTCTTCTACAATGGAGTTGGAATACTTTGAAAGCAAGTTTGTTGGAGGTCTCAACGCCGCATACAATTTCCGATAACGCTATTGAAATGGAAAGACTTGTATACATAAGTAAAGCAAGTCTGAGTTTATTGAGAACTTATACAAATGAAATCTACCCTGACCAAGGTATTAATTTGTTACGTTGATTTTATTTGATTCTCATTATGTTGATGGGCTATTTATTATTCCTCAGATTATTTCATTATTAACATATTATTTATAGTTGGGAAAAAACAAATATCTGAAAGTGTAAAGTTAGCTGAATGCATCGGAGATGTTAGATCGTTATTGCGTCAAATTTTGTCTGACGGAGTTTCAGTTGGTTCGAAAAGTAAGGGTAAAGCTCGTATAGGCAAAAGTAAGTACATAAATACTATTATTACAATAAGCTTTATAACGAATATGCCTCGTTTTGTACATGAAACATTTGATTTAAAAAAATTATCAGACTCAAGCAGCAGTTTGAACCAAAAATGTGTAAGAACGGTGTTGGATGAGTGCCACAAAACATTTGTATCGTGTTATCATGCTTTCTATCCAACTGCCTATCTCAAATGGACACTGCTTTGTGAATTATTATTAGATGCTGACCAGGTAAGATTTAGAACGACATTTATTCATGATGATGAATCAAATTTTTATATAAAAATGAAAATGTTTTCGACTGCAGGAACAAGGTACATCTCTGAAAGATCGGCTTTTGTCGGCCGTACTGGCTGCTCTTTGCAATTCATCAATTCGGTTGAAAAATACATTTCCAATTTTAAATAACTTGACGGAAAGTGGTGATGATAGTTTGAAAAACAACTTAGTCCAGCGAAATCACATATTTATCCGATCCTTGTTGAACAAATGAACTACAAGTCTCAAGTTGAGTGCGCTGGCAAAGAGCCTCTGAATTGGTCATTTCGGCAAGTGCTTGACAGATTACTCGACCTCATACTGACTCCAGTGAAAAAAAGTTTGTGCAAAGAAAAAAGTCAATCGCTCGCGGAATTGGTGCTTAATTGCTGTCATTTGTTAGCCCGGGTGATTGCCGAACTGGCGGCGCAGTCGAGTGGTACTGAAGATGAATTCCAAGCGGCGTGCGGTCGCCGACTTTATATGACGCCATCGAGATTCACGCGAATTCACCAAGCACGATCTTGGAATACTGGCAATGGTTCCCCTGATGCCATTTGTTTTACAGTAGACCGCCCAGGAATAGTTATTGCTGGCGTTGCCATTTATGGAGGTGCTGGCTTGTATGAATATGAACTCGAACTTTTAGATGACGTAAGTTGTAACATTTATTTGTTATTAATAAGGGGAATTGCGCTCGAACAGCTACTTTCCCTCATTGAAAATAATACATAACATATATATGTTATATATGTAATATATATTTTTAAAATTGATAACGAAAATTCTGTGGAACATATATTTATTTTATATTCGAGAATATAATTAAAAAAATATTTTTTATCCATTTTAACTGAAAATATACGGTTAAATATATGTCAAAATACATATAAAATATATTTTCAGCGGCAAAAAGTTAGATATTTTAAATATATGTCAGTTTTCCGTGAGGGTTTTTTAAAAACAAAAAAGTATCAAGAAAATTTTCCAAGACCCCTTATTATATCCGTAGGTTCAATTATTGAGAAATAATAATATTAAAGTATTAAAATGATATTTTTGAATTAAATTCAGAAGAACAACACTGGGTATGACCCATCGCACACCCAGAGATGGAGTAGTCTTGATTTTAGCAGAGGAACTTTTGGAGAAGATGGTGCGAGCGACGTAGTGGAACTTAAATTCGACAAACCAGTGCCCATAAAAGAAAACGTTAAATATGCAATTAGACTGAGAAATCGAGGAGGCAGGACTAATAATGGCGACGGTGGTTTAAATTCGGTGAAAGGCCCCGATGGAACAACATTTACTTTTGCTACTTGTTCTTTGAGTTATAACGGTAAGTGTTGATTGTTTATATAGAATCGTTGAATAAAACTGATGACGGCAAACAATATTTGATGTTTGTACGTTTGTATGATGATACAGGTACGACGCAAACACGAGGCCAAATACCACATATACTTTACTATTCACACCCACCGGAGTCGGAGGGTGAAAATCCAAATAAAGCTATACCTGAAACGCAAGCAAGAAAATGCACCCTGGCAATGACGACCACAATTATGCAGAGAGCGAACGAAATATTTGTTCTGGCTAGAGAAAAGTCAGAAGAAGTGATGATCATAAGTGATGTTTTTGGAAATGCAACTTTTGTCACTACGCTGTTGCCTCTTTTGATGGCTTATATTACTCCTCTTGCAACGTTTGATCCAAGGGTAGGACACAATTTTTCCTAACTTCATTACTTCTTCTTCATTTATTCTTACAAAGATTAATCATCATTTTTTGTTTCATTTAACAGAGCGGTGTTCAAGTATTGTCTTTAATACAAGAGATGTTACCTCATGTTACCGCTTTGAATTTGCTTTCATCGATGCAAGTATCACAAGCTTCGCAGGAAAGCGAAAGTCAGTCTCATTTTGCTAGTCCTCTTACGACTAGTCACAATTATACTTGGTTGGAAAGCGATCATCCGTATAAAGCTGCATCGGTCTCACATTATAAAGTTTCATTCCCCGAAACTGTCAAATGGCTCACCGTTGAATTTACACCAGAGTGTGGAACTGCACAACCAGAAGATTACTTGCAATTATATATTCCAACGAACAATCCTTTATTCGGGTATTAATTATTATTATTGTTGTAGAATGATATTATCAAGGTCAACATTACACGTAATCTATTATTATCATCATTTTTGATATATTAATTGTTTTAGCAATCATGTAAATATATCACCTTTGGATGAGAATCCAACATTGCTGCCTGTTTTACCAAAATTAAGCAACGTTTCAAGTCAATGGCCTCAAAATGCGGTTGTTTTACCAGGTATATTATACTATTATGTTATAATAGTACACATTTTTGAATTCCTCTATGTGATACAACTTAACACAAGTTTTTGTTTTGTTTCGTTTTAGGAAACGAAGTGATATTTTCTCTTGAGACAGCGTCTGATTACATGAAGGATGAGAAATCAAATACTTACGGTTTTAAATGTCTTGTAATTGGCTATGACTGGATTACAACTGGCAACGGCTTAAAAAATCTTGAAATCGAATTAACTTTTCTTGGAGGAGCTTGTGCGGCAAGTCTCATGAAAAAGAATCTTACGTTACCGCCGGCATCGAGTAAGTATATACAAACGACTCACCATTTCTAGCTCATCTCAAACATAAGAATGCTGAATTGTCGGTAAGATGATACACTATATTCATTAACATTTGCAGAGGAAGAGGTCGAGGAAGACTTGGAGATCGCACAAGAAACGACAAAGAGAATTTTTTCAGCCCATTCATCGTTGCTCGGACGCGGTTTTGCCCTTGCTTCCACGCCAACAGTGATGCAAGCTCTTGACGGCGTATTTCCATTCAGGTAAGAATACTTGATCAATTGTACTATTGCGACTATTTTCTCAGAATATACAAGAGTCGCATATTCAGTTTTTCACATTGACGTCACTCATTTCCATGATATACGCTTTTTCGTTCAAAGAACATTTTTACAAACGTTTTCTAACTACACGATTTACTACTGTTTGTTGTACTACTGTATCTTGCAACATACAATTTTTTATAACAAGTGCTAAGGAGTATTTTATTAGGACGGGGGGTGAAGGCGGGGGAAGATGTGTGTCTGTGAGAAGTGGCACTTCTCTCCCGCTGGCACAAAAAATTGTTTTTGCCAAGATAGAAATATTTTGTTTTCATTTACTGCGCTAAAGTTGATATACAGGGTGTCCCAAAAGTCTAAAAACGGTCGAATATCTGACAAAATTCAAACAAAATCGGGCAAACGCAAAAATACGTGTCAAATAAATTTTGAAAACCTATCCGACGACACCAAACTCGACCCCCACCCCAGTTGGTGAGGCGAGGGGAAAGTTGAAAAATTTAAATGGAAACCCCTATTTTTTTGTAGAATCAAATTCTACGCATCACCAAAATACGAATGTTTTATTCGGATCATGTTTTCATTTTTTCATCAATAATTTCGATGTAATCGTAAAAAGTAATTTTTACTGTCAGTTCACAAATACTGCTCAATTTCTCGAGAAAAACTTATCTAATCAGGCGTACGCAAAATTATGGCGAAATTATTAGACTTTTGGGACACTTTTGAAATAGTACATTTGGCACCGATGACAGACGTCTTTTGCGCATTGCGCATGCGCCTGAGATTGCAATGTGATTTTTCGTATCTGTTTAGCCGGCGTTTGGTTGCCTTCGCAATCGATTCAGTCGATTTAGCGATTAGTCGCCCCACATATATTGTTTATAAAACATTCATTTTCTACTATAAATTTTGAAAATCTACTGAGAATATGAAAATATAATAAAAAATATAAATGAACATGAAATTTTGAAAGCTTTTGTTGAAGATTCATTGAGTTGTTGAAAAAAAAAAAAAATTTTTTTTTGAGATGAACAACAGTTGAGATGTTATTCAAAAAGTTTATGAAAATTAGCGGTGATTTTCAAAAGCGCAAATCGACCCGATTTCTTCTTCAACAGCGCACATCCAAAATATTTATAAGCGCAAATTGAAAATAATCAAAACCGCACACATATATATATTCAAAACTGCAATTGGATTTCTTCAGTTGTTTAGCCGCAAGATTTCCAAAATAGGAGTTGGTAAACAAAATATTTAGAAGAAATGTTTGACTAAACACAGTTTGGCTCAATTTAGCTAACAAAAATGAATAATACTTGATGACGCAAAGTATCGAGACCAACACACGTCGTTAATCAAATTAATATTCTAGTGCAAGGTTATTTTTGGATAAGAATAAAAGTAAATGAAATGGTCATTTAACATCTCGATAATTAAATTTTGATAGAAACGGTAATAATTCTATCGGAAAATAGAATAAAACGAATGTAAAAAATAATACGCAATTGATTTTTTAAAAAGTTCCTTTAATTCAAAAACGATTTACAATATACTTTTCAGTATAATAATGACAGAGTTGTCGCGAGATAAGGATAATGAGTTTACAATCTGATAATATATAATCAAAGGTACAAAAGAATTGTCGACTACGTTGAAGTAAATAATTTTTTCGCAATTTGTCCGTCGTCATATTTACTGTAAGATTTTATCACAGACTTACGCTTATAACTAGGAAAACCAATATGTTAGTCCGCGAAGGTACAGAAAGTATGATATAGGAACAATGAAAGATTCCCTAGCGGATTTCCTTTAGATTTTCTTCCCTAGCAGAGGTATCAGCACCGTTTACGGCGAGAATGAGGTCTGGACATTTGAATGGAAGGTCTGAAAATTTATGGTCTGGACATGGTCATGCACGGACCTTGTCTGCTTCGTAAACAGTGCGACACCTCCGCTAACGTACTCATCTTATTATATTGAATTCTGATTTCTTGTTTTACAAACAAAGATGCACGTTAGGATAACTAAGATATTTTGTTTCAAGTTCATTGTTATGATAACTTCCTATGTAGGAGATTGCCGAAAAATGTAGTTTCCTTTTTATATTATCGTTGAATTTATTTGGTTTCATTTGAGTGGGATATGTTTCATTTCTCACGGAAAAAATACGTTATATATGTTGAAATATAATTAGTAGGTATATTTTGAATAGAAAATTATATGCTTTATTTCTCTATATTTAAATTACTGAACAAAATTTTAACAAAACAGACATTCATAATATAATTAAACTATAAAAATATGATTAAAAATGATCGTAAATCAAAAAATATCTAAAATATCTTTTGAATCTAAAATACAAAAAAATTTACATTTTTGATTGCATTTTACTGAAACAAACATATTATACATAAAAACATAGAAAATATACTTATATAACATGCTTGTAATATTTCTCTTATGACTTAGAATATAGCTTATTCCGTGAGGGTTTTGGCTAAATAATGATCATATGACTTTTGTGGAATGCGTTATGAGCATTCGACGAATATTCACCATAGAAATTGTTTTGGATATTTTATATTATTATGGGCGTTAAATTGTCACGATTGGGCAAATTACAGGTGTATTTAATGAACTGAAGAATATAATGTATTGCATATGAATAGCAAACGTTAAACAACTGTTGTATTATACGTGATACATACCATTCGCGTATTCAATAGTAGGGTCAGGCGGGGTAAAAATGATCAGTGGGGTAAAAAATGATCAACTTAGTTTACACAATTGACATTTAATTGCAACAAATTTTCAATTCACATATAATATAAATAAGTAATTCAAAAATTCATTGAGCACGTTATGTGAAATAAACACATAGCAGCAAATTTTGAAAGCTGATTATTTTGACCCCGCCTGACCCTATATTTTGCACCAAGGGACGAAAGTGCGACTTTCGGAGATGAGTTACAAATTTTTCGTTGGCATCCCTTCTCAAGAAGTTACAGTTTTGTCCCATGGTACAATCGATATTTTTCACACCTCCGGTCTGAAAATGCAGATTTTCGGGTCCCATACGAAGACACATACGAGAACCCAAAAACGGAATTTTTGTTCTTATATGGGAGCCGAAGGTCTGCACTTTTGCACCGGAGGTATGAAAAGTATTTTAAATCTTCATAATTCGTAACAAAGTTCGTATAGCTGCGATTCCACAATAATTCCGCAACTACTGACTCAAGCAACTCTGATCGTTAATGACTTTATTTTGAATTTCTAAGGTAAGCGTGGCTAAACGCTGGTTGGAAAAAGTAAATAACACAAGATTTATTATTTTTATACAACATAGTGTTACAATTCCGTTGTCAGGGGTTGTGCTTTCTCGACGATTATGTGAAACTCGGTCTCCTTGTAGAGTCTGCCGTCGGGTACGACCATAGTGATTTTATTATCGAGAGATTCACTGGCGGTGGTTCGATCTTTAGCGATGACGCCGTTGTTTTTTGCGGGCATTTCAGAAACATTGGTTGGTACGCTTATCCAACGTTGTTTAGCGTTGTCAATTTTTTTCCGACGACAACAATAGGCAGTGAGGATAATGCCAATGATAAGTAATAAGAGCGTAAAACTGGCCAGTCCTAAAGCCAGGATCAGTATTGACTTACCAAGGGCGCAGTTTTGAGCTTGAAAATGTGCAATGCTGACAGAAGGCGCTTCGTCGTCACTGCCATTTAGACAATACAATGTCTCGGGATCTTTATGAGACACGATGCTCGTCGAGCTCGTTTGTCCTGAGTATAGTTTTGATTGGATATTAGTGTCGTTGAGAATGTTATTTCTCCATATAGGAATCTTGTCACAGTCACAGAGCTGACTTATCAAAAGATTGCTCATGTGAACACGAAAGCTAGTTTGGTCGAAATAAAAAGAACCTTCTTCGAAGTTTGCAACCTTATTATCGTTAAACTTGAAATCGTAGACATCAGTATCACTGTTCGCTGGAGAATTCTCACGATCTGCCTTGATACCAAAGAAAGCTCCAATTGCAACATTTCTAAAAGTATTGTTTTGCATAATAACGGTATCTTGAGCACTCACGTCAAAAGCTTCGCCTTCAAGGTTGTCAATGAAGCAGTTTTGTATAACGACAGTTTTTGGCCCTTTTATGATGAACGCCAACGACCTAATGGTGCTTATTGCACAGCCATCAAGCATAAAATTTGCATAAACCCGAATGTCGTTCATGAATTTGCTTGGTACAACGCCACCTAAGCTACTGTCTATAATATAAAAGTGTGCTACATCAAACTTTTTGAACGCTTGAGCCTCCAGCAGATCAATCCGACAGTCCTTTATTTCTATGGTCTCTGTCTTATTAATGTTGGAAAAAGCAAAAGCCTGGACTTGCCTGACCCACACGTTCTGTAGACTAATGGTCTTGATATTTCCGCAAAATACTGAGCTTGGAAGCATATCGATGCTGGTGTTGCTGATGCTGATTCTTGTCTCCACTGAGATCTCCCGCGATATTTCTAAGCTCTGCTGAACGAGACTCAAGTTGCCAATGTTTTGGAACTTAATTGACCGGAGATTGTTCATTTTGACGAATGTTGAACTGCTCACTCTCACTGTACGACAGTTCTCTATTAATATTTTGATTGTTTGCGCACTAAGCTTATGGTTGCCCTCGGACGAGAGGATCAGTTCCTGAAATTATACGTCATCTTCTTGTTATATTGATTGTATACTTGTTCCGACAAGAACCTGAGTTGGCTTTTTTGTGCTTAATATCAAACCAGCAGTGATTCAATTGAATTCTTACCTCAGTGCTGTCGTTGCAGTCGCAGTTCAATCGGCCGTATGAGTCGCACGAGCAAGGTACAGAATTACACCTGTTGGCTGTGCTAGGCAAGCTCGAGCAAATAAGACCGAGTATAGCACTACCCAAAACGAAGCGCGCCATTATTCTGTTCCTACCAGCATATTTGCATACAGTGTTGTTATCATTGATCGCGTAGATCATAAGATTACATCACTCGTTAATTGCTGTGCGCTTATGCGGCTTATTTCAAACTTCACTGTTCTTACACCGCACTCGTTCCCATTGCCACATCCAACAGCCATTTATCGCCAACATTATTGCTTTAATTGATTTTAGTCACTTTTTAGCGACTATTGTTTTGATTTCTGAAACAAACCATAGTTATTGAGGGACAGTTAAGTCGCTTAATTTGCTTTTTCTGCACTCAGAGAAAAATTTGTTTCAATCTAATAGGTAAATTTATTAGATTCAAACAAATTTTTTTCCTACTGTTTTCTGAGTATGTGTGTACGAATTTCCAGAAGGTTTTTACTATACATATTTAAAATATATATCTGTTGCTAAAAAGAAAAACGAGTTAAGTGTAACCCTATATACTTAACTGGTTTTTACTTTCAGCCACAGATATCTTATATTATATATCTTATCTCCCTTTTCAAAAAGTTAGTGACAGGCTGAAGTTAGCTCTCAGTTGTCAGGTTTTTGTGATCACAAATTCTTTTTAAGAAATAGTTATTTCATTTAATCAATATTCAGAAGATGTTCTCCTCTAGTTACTATTAAACTTTGAAAACTTTTGCATATTACATTAATAAAAATAAATAAAATTAAATAAAAAATTCCAAAAAAATTTACATGAAACATTTTAAATGCATTTGTTCATGAAACAATTCAAATTTAAAGTATGAAAACTAACTATAAAATAACAAAATTTTGTTCTGGGTTAACATGACGTAGTATATGTAATACTAGTATAGTACGTAGCATTTGTTCGAGTTGATCATAATTTGCTATTTTGATGTAAGATATTCATTCCAAAAGCATATAGATTTTCTGCAACTGTCATTTTTTGTTGTTGCATAAGATATTTTATAAATTCAGACTAGTTCAATCAATTACCGAAATCTCATGTTAACCGCTTTTTGAAGATAATAATTATCATCAGTTTCATCAATCTGATGATATTTCCAGTTTTTTCAGTTTTTTTTGATTACGATAATATAAGA
Source organism: Trissolcus basalis (assembly GCA_025266255.1). Classification (NCBI taxonomy): domain Eukaryota; kingdom Metazoa; phylum Arthropoda; class Insecta; order Hymenoptera; family Scelionidae; genus Trissolcus; species Trissolcus basalis. The sequence goes on along the minus strand of JAAMPD010001743.1, from coordinate 5,273 downwards.
GAAACAATTAAAAACAATAATAAATTTGATGAATTTTTTCCTGCATACAAATAAATGCTGATTATTCTGTTGCGAGCAGTGGTAACCACATTGAAGTAAACACCACTTTAGACTTGTTCGGTAAAGTTTATTTGTTTATTCAATATGAATGATTGATAAATTGTAAAAAATGTATAATCTGGTCAAATTCAATTCTTCCTACAGTTGATTAATTGTTCCAATTATCTGTTGAGTATTGAAATACGCACTTTGCTCTGTCACGCCCAGTCGTGTACATACGTCATAAGTTTGTGTAAATTTTCATAAGATATATCTGTGATGACAGAAAAGTAATGGGATATATGACGTCACGTGTTGAAATGAACTCTCGCGTGAAGTTTAATGCGGCTCCGAGCGCAAACAGCGACTAATCGGTCTGGTTTTCTTTTCACCTCTTCGACAGAATAAACGTGTTGTGTGAACAGCGCGCGCACGCACTTTTGCATACTTATTTACTCGCACTAAGTTCGTATATCATTTGTGCATTAAAAAAATGTACGCAAGTGAATTTTTTTACTAGAATTTATTAAAATAACATGGTGCAACAATATCATGGTGTTGATGAACAAACACAATTGTTAATTCTCTTCATTAGTGTTATTTTTATGGAAAAACACAGAGACGAATTTATATAAATATAGAAAAAGGGTTCCATTTTTATTAAATAAACATATAAATAAATAAAGTTAAAAAATACATATAAATTATAAAGTTATTACAATTAACGGGCTGATTTAGTGAAAATAAAATATTCTAGAATTTTTGTATTTTCATTTATATAATTATATATAAATATTCATATATGTATAACGCTGTAATTAATTGAAAATCATGTGATATTGCTGATGAAGATGGTAAAGCGTTTTAAATAGTTTTAAAACATCTTTCTTGAAGATGTTTAGAAATAAAACATGAACTTCATCATAGAATTCTCTTTCGTTGCTAATAATTATTGTTGACAATTTCGTTCAAAACAAACTAATTGAAATTGTGCAATATTCCAACCCCAAAAAGAGCACTAAATTGTACTTGAATTAAAAACATATTATATCATTCAATATAAAATTTAATCTTAAGTTTGGCGGCAACTGATGTAATTGCGAAAACCATTATTCAAGCAGCGAGCGGCGTTACCGACCTCGCTGGTACAAAGTTACGGTGACTAAAAGCAGAAATAAAATTCATTCAAATTGTTCGAACCCGAGAATTGAAACAAATATATTTATAAATATATATAAACAGGTAGATGCTGTTGACTTAATCAAGAAATTCCGGAGTATTAAATAAAGTATAAATCACCCACACGGACAAAAATATATTTTGAAATATATTTTACATATATTTTATACATTTAAAATATATTCGTGTATATTTCACATAAACGTGATTTATAAATCATTTATAAAGCGGCAATAAGTTAGATAAATGATATATAAAATAAATATATATTTTATCGAAAAATATATTTAATTTATATAAAAAATTTAAATTTGAAATATATTTCCGCATATATTTTTATCTCGCCTGTGGGTAGAGCAGTTTATAGAAAAGATAAGCCCAATCACAAAATATCGAACTTAACCCTTTACTACTTTAATTCATGATGACTAATTTGACCGTGAATTTGTAACAAAATAAATCAAATAAGGAGTTAAATAAAGTTTAATTAGTAAATTGCGGGCAATAAACACCACAATGGCAAACAGTATTTATCAATTCAAAGTTTAGCCATTCATATTTGATATCGAATTTGCATGAATTTGGTGGTAGCTTTAAAAAAGCGCTTCAGTATAAAAGAAAATGAATCAAATCGCGCACAAAGTTGAAATTTTTATCGAGAAATATTAATTTATATGAGGAAATATGTAATTTTGGAAAATTGAAAGTAAAATTTTGTCAAAAAATATTTTTACTCATAAGATTTATCATATATTCATTAGTAAAGACACGAATATTAAAATTTCCATGCAGTGAAATATTAATTATTAACCGAGGCAAGTTGGTGTAGCGGTAACGCTTTCAGCTTGTGTTCGTGTTATGCTTCTTCAAATAGAGAATAATATAATATTTTATTTATGGGTTGAATTCTATTTATACTTGTGAACCGAACTTGTAGTAAACTGAGTTTGATGGTCAACTGATGCCCATAGCGGGGGTCACTGTTTTTATAGGTGAGGCTTTTGATAAGCCCCTACCGTTGTTTTAGCAATTTTGTTGATGCGGCGGAATCGCGGATTGAGATGGTTTCCCATCGAAATGTGATACGGTCCTACGCGATAACGGCCCAACTTGGCGAAATCCCGCGAGCCGTCGGCAGCTATCTCTGCCAAAAGGCTCCGGTGACCGTGTGACCAAAAGTAATAATTAGATATTTAATAATTTATTTATTATAAATAATGTAAACCATTTGTAAAAAGTGTTTTTAAATAATTTGACGTCATGCAATTTGTCAAAAACAAAATAATATATGTGTACTATGTCCTGCTAAATATGTGTGACGTCTAGGCCCGAATTCTCTCTAGTACCAGTATAGTAGGTTAGACAGATGTAACATCAGGCATTTTAAATTTAACATATTACAATATTTATTAATTGATTGAAGCGTCATCTGGTATTGATGATTAATCCTTTTTAATACAATATTTGTAAGGTAGAGATTTCGAACTTTGAAATGGTATATATGAAAAAACTTTTTAGATAGAAAATATTAAAGTTATGGCAGTTTGAAGATACTTCCTTTCTTTCAATTTTCAAAAAATTTGTCTAAAAAAGTGTGTGACCACGCATTTTTGGTAAAAACATCGATTCGAACCCCCTCTCTTGCACAATTTAGATATTTTCTGATTTATCATTTTGTGACGAATAATTCGATAAAAATAGTTCGTTCAGTGGGTTTGTATATCTTGAGAGTGTTTTACAGTAACAAAATCAATTTTGACTCCATGCTGGTGACAGACGATTGGAACAAAAAAATTGTGTGTCAAACACTTGTCCCAAGATATACAAAGCCACTAAACGAACTATTTTTTGAAATTATTTGTCAAAAAAAATAATAAAAAATAATAATAATAATAATAATAATAAAATAACTAAATTGTGCAAGAGAGACAGAATATATATATATGAAATATCGCCTTAAAACACAATTGAAAACATCTCCATATTGTCAAATAGTGGTTTTTCTCGCTGATACTTAAAAGATGCAACCTGTTAGAAAATAAACTTGCATCAATTAACTACTGATTAATCTCAGAGAAGTCTCCGGAAGTTTTTTATCAGACCGGTCTAATGAAAAGCTTCCGGAGATATGCCTAGCGTTTTATCCTGACTACAATTGTACCCGATTGTACGTGAGGCGTTATCGTCTTTTATATTTTTGATTTATTAATTAATGAAAATGGTTCTCATTTTGAAAAGATGATGCATTTTGTTTTTTGCTGTGCAATTTCTGAAACAGACGTTTTTTTTCAATTTACACGCGGCAGAAGAATTAGCGACCTCTCTGAAATTAATCTGATTTCAATAACTTGATACACACTCCAAATCAATTTTACAAAAAAGGGGAGATTGATCGCTACGACGCCGACTAACTCACGCGGTTCACTCTGTACTCCTTTTTGATTTTTCCCCCACCCTTTCTTGTCTCGCACTCCAAAATCAACACGCGCTCTCGCGGTACAAAAAGTAATTGTCCGATGACGGCGGGCCCGCTTAAACTCTCACTAACTTCTAACAAAGTTCATCAGAGCTAGGAGATATCACAGGCTAGATGGGAGGACTAGTTTTACTCGGCTCGCAAGGTCTCTATAGTCTTTCGGAGGCATGTTTTGAAGGAATCAACTCGAGGAGCTAATACTTCTTCGGGAGAGCATTTCAGGCAGCAACTACTCTAATGACCTGGAAGTTTCACCTCTGGAGTCTGATCGCCCTTTTTTGACGAAGTTTCAGTTGATGACCTCTCAGGTTCCTGGTCAGGGCCCTGGCATACATATTGTCTAGAGGTAAAGTATACTGACCGTGGAGAATTTCGTATGTTTCTACCAGGTCAAAGATCAATTTCTTCTCCTCCAGGGTCATTAGGTTGAGTTTTAGTAGGCGCTGTTGGCATGTCAGGTTGCGCAGTTGGTAGGGTATATCTTCGTTACCATTCTCAACACTTTTTCGACCACGTTCATATCCTTACGCAAGTATAGGCCCACTCAGTGACACCCGGTGATCATCGGTTGCGCCAAAATGGCTTTATCTATGTATCTTATGCGCCAGTTCGAATATATCATTTACACCAATAAAAAAATGTCACTTGCGCCATCAAAAAAATTAAATTAGAAAAATATTTTCAAATAAAATTTTTAACTTATACATTTCAAATTATGTTTTCTATTTCTGCTGCACTATAAACTGCACTAATTGTATCAATACAATAAAAGTTGTTTACAGTCCTATTCCTGATCGTCTTATTGAGGCGTTTATGTTTACAAATTTTAATTTAAAACGTTTAGTTCAAGTTACAACTTTGTTTCGGCACATCGCTTTCTATTTCCGCAGTAATTCAACATGCAAATCTTTCACCTGCAATCTACAAAAGGAAAAGACTGCATAATTGCAGACAAGTTTAAATATCGGAAGGTTTCCGAATTACGCGACGGACTTATTCCATGGAGGTGTACGGTACGTTTATGTTCTTCTCAAGTGCGAACGGAATCGTCTGCGAGGGAAATGATTCGCATCGACAATGAACATAATTACGAACGACTGTCCGATGCAGATATTGAAAAATCAATGTTATCTGTCCAATGTAAAAAGAAGGCAACAGAAGAAATTGGCAGTAAACCAGCGACAATAATTCAAAGTGAACTGGCGAAAAATTTGAACAACAATATGCAGCACAGCCACGTCTACGACATCCGGCAAGCCATGTATCGATCAAGGAGGAAAGTTTTGCCAAAAACAGCCAAAATCGAAAGAGGAGGTTTTTTTTTGCAACTGAGGCAACTGGCTCACAATTCCACCAGTTTTTTGACCAATCGGAATGAGCAATTTTGCTATGTCTACGAGGACATTATTATTTTAACTTGCAAGACAAATTTGCAATTTTTAACAAAGCACGGACAAACAATCCTCGGGATTGGGGTACACTTTTCCCCTGAAAATTTTTCCCCGGTCACTTTTCCCTGAAAATTTTTCCTTTTTTCCCTTGGTTTTATTTTCCCCTAAATAAATTAAATAAACTTTCC
>JAAMPD010001742.1:0-20784 GCA_025266255.1 Trissolcus basalis | reverse complement strand
TATATATAAAGNTATTCTTATACTTAATTCTGGATCTATTAATTGGGGGGGGGGGGGATCCTCCACCCATAGCGAAAGCAATAGGGAAATTGAAATTTCCTTGAAAACCAATCAGTTTAACAACGATTATATTGTTTTCTATTTTTTGTATATTTTTCACTGGTTGATAAAGATTGAAGTGAACCTCGTAGCTGCTAGGAGCGCCATCCGAGAGACAGCCGCTGGAGCTGGAGCTGCTAGCCCGACTGAGCCTGCCGTCGCTGTTGTAACTCTGCCGAGGGTTGTCGTACTGCCTCGACGGTGTGTCGCCGTTGTGCCTGGCGGTGTCGCCGAACTGCCTCGAGTTCTCGTTCGAGTGGTTGCTGTAGTTGTTCTGGTTCTGCGGTGGCACTGTGATCGAGCTCACGGAACAGCAGCGCGCGTGCGCCAGCATGTCCAGGTCTTCTTGAGCGAGTTCGTCCACGAGGGACTTGTAGTTGTCCATCAGGTGTCGTCCGTACTTTGCTACTCTTATGCCCACCTATAATTAACAAAAAAAAAAACATAACAATGTAATCCAACACATTTGTACCAAACAAATTGAAACAAATAATGTAATCTGTACAATATGACTGAACAATGTAACTGAACGATGTAATACAAACATACTAATCAAATAAAGTAATCAATGATGTAATTACAAAAACATTTTAACCGAACAATATAATTGATACAATTTTATAAAAGCAAATTATCCAGACAGTTTTAACAAACAATGTGAGTGGATAATGGTAATACAAATAATTTAATCAAATGATCTAATCAAATGAAGTAATACAAATAATGAAATACAAATAATGTATAACAAAATATATAATTAAAACAATTTTATAAAAGCAAATTATTCAAACAATGTTTAAAACCCCGGATTCTTATAAACAATGTAATTAAATGTTATTAATAAAAGACTGTAATTAAACAATGTTAAACGAACAATTTAATTTAAAAACTGTAGTTAATCATTCTTAGCACACAATATCATTAAAACAATGTATTCTAACATTATCAACTTTAAATTACGTTTTCTATAATTTGATAAAACAATGTAATTTAAACAATGTAAATGAACAATGTAATACAAACATTTTAATCAAATGAAGTAATCAAATAATCTAATCACATAATGTAATACAAATAATGTCAAACAAAAAATATAATTGAAACAATTTTATAAAAGCAAATTATTCAAAACAATGTTTAAAACCCCCTTATTCTTAACAAACAATGTATTAACATCAACGTGATTAATTAAACATTATTAATAAAACACTGTAATTAAACAATGCTAAACGAACAATTCAATTTAAAAACTGTAATTAATCATTGTTTGCATTGCATTGCACACAATATCATTAAAACAATATATTCAAACATTATTAACTCAAAAATAACATTTTTTATAATTTAATAAATTCAATAAAACGATATAATTTAAACAACGTAACAAAAGCATTGCAAATGAACAGCGAAAAACATTCCCCATGTTTGTAAATTTGTTACAGTATATACAGTTTGTACAAAATAAGCCCACAGGGACGAAAATATATGTAAAAGTATATGCAAAATTGATATTTTTCATATAAATAAAGTATATTTTTTTGACAAAATTTATATTAATTCTATATTTAATTTATACATTTAAAATGATAAAAATAAATATGTATGAATGATTCATAAATCATGTATATTTTATATATATATACACGAATATATTTTACCACAGTACTAATTATTATATATAGTTATTATATTTATTCTATAATGTAGCGCGGATTCTTTTATATTTTTTTATATTTATTTTTGTGAAATTGAAATACTATTTTATACATATTTTTATATACAAAGAAACTTGAAAAACTAAATCAAATGTAAATACGTACCCTAGTGAAAAGGATCATATATTGTCCATACATAAAACATATATTGACAATATATTGCCAATCTACGAACAATATATTGATTTTCCATATATGAAAAATATTAAAAAATATATGGTCAATATATTATCAATATATATTGTTCATATATTGCCAATATATGATTTTATGAAAAATAATATATTGTCAATCTATTGATAATATATGGACAATATATGATCTTTTTTTACTAGGGTAATTCTTTTATATAAGTTGTATACTTAAATAAATAAATGATTCGTAATTGAATATATTTTAAGTATAAAAATATGCGTCAAATATATTTGAAAATATATTTTCGTTCGTGTGATGGGGACAGGATTGAAAATGTGAGAAACCAACCATCCAACGTTCGAGTGAAACGTTATCCTCAGCGCATAGGAACTTTATGTACTTGGTCGATTTGGCTTGCTGCAGTCTTGGATGTTTGATGGCGAAGCAAAAGTCCGTCGGCGCCTTGTACTTCTTCTTCCAGCCGATGCCGTAGTACACCTGGTTGACGTCGAACGTCGCGAGACAAACCAGGTCCCGGGCGGTGCGCGCCTTCTCCTTCGGCCAGTAGTAGAGGCCCGAGGCGCGCAGGATGAAGTGGTATCGCTTCCAACCCTTTTTACTATCAGACTTAAGATACAGTGGTCCTTCGACCTGCGAAATCAAAAGCTACAGTTAGACCGGAACAGAATGTTTTATTTCGTCTCATGATTTATGGTTTGAGTTGCGGTTGGGAATTCGCCATTGTATCTAATTCATTCAACATCTTAGATGCTGCTCGAGACGATCAACTCGGGCGCCTTTCAATTGTACAACAAAGAGGCCCGGAGATTCAAATTAATTCGAACCAATTGAGAGCAATGAAATTTCTGATAAACCCAGTTGGGAATTAGTTTAGATTGATCTGAATCGCCATTCAAATGTGGCCGTTTCAATTCGAACACGAACAATTTCAATGGCCTGTGTAACAAGAAATACAATTCGAAGAATAAAAGCAAACGAATACAATCAAACAAGTGAACCAAAAACAGTATCGATGTGAAAATAATTACATAACTTTTCTTATTCAAAAAAAAAATGTGAGAAACATGTTTTGTAAATGATTTTTTGGTTGTAAGCAATGGTGATTGCAAATTGTGTCGTACAATTGTTTAGTGAACATAACAATGTTTTCATTTCATAAAACAAAACAATTTTCGTCTTTTCAAAGTTGAACAATTTTTCATACAAACAATTTCTTGAATTACTCGAAATAATTTTCATGTTTTTGTTTATAAACAAAACAAGATTCACAAATGACAACGTCGTCTTTGTTTGGATACAAAGTACATTTGTTTTTCGTAAACAAAACAATCTGTATGAAAAGAAATTTTGTTTAAAAAATTTCTCAAGCTTGACATTTGGTACAAAAGTCGAAAAATTTTGTTTTTAAGATAAAGAACATTTAGTTTTTCAAAGCACTCAGACTTTTTTGTGACTTTGAATATTAATTCCATCAATACAAACGCATCCATGTGAAAAACTTTTGAACAAAATTTGACTATCTCTAAGCTGAGATGTTTAATTCAAAAATTTCCTTCTAATTTCTATATGAAATATCTCAGCTTAGAAATAGTCAATTTTTTTCAAAAATTTGTCTACAGATGCAATTCGTATTAGTAGATTTATAATTCAAAATTACAAAAAAATGCTGACTAACAACAACAAACCATTCAAAAAATTCAAAAATCAACCCTTTTAAGTTGAAATGTCATACGTATATTCTGCCTCTCTTGCACAATTTAGTTATTTTGTTATTTATTATTTTTTGACAAATAATTTAAAAATAATATAGTTCATTCTATTTGCATACTATTGACAGACAGATTGACAGATTTTGGAACAAAAAATTGTGTCAAACAAACAAAATATTACAAACACTTCTCCCAAGATATAAAAAACCACTGAACGAACTACATTTCTATTAAAATTATTCGTCACAAAATGATAAATCCAAAAACAACTAAATTGTGCGAGATAGACAAAATGTCCCCATGCCATTTCACCTCAAAACGATTTGAGTCATTTGGTCTAGTTGAATTTCGTTACAAAATGATTGAAATTCAATTACCTCAGGTACTCCTACGTTACTATTATTAAAAAACTCTTCCAAAAGTATATTGCGCGAGTGATCGTCGTAGTCGGTGCTGCCTCTGTCGGACGGGCCGAGCAGAAATCGTTCCGGCGTGAGGAACAGTTGCGTCTTGTCGGCGCGTTCCACGAACAGGAGCTTGTTCTTCGAGTCCCTCGTCCATAACAACAAATTTTCAACTAGAAGCTCATGGTCCTCGTATACTCGTTCTGCAAAATGCAAAATACAAATGAAAATGCACTCGAAACAAGAAGTCAACCGAAAACTGATAAGGATATGTGTGTTTATTGAGAAATCGTGATGTGGAGGGATGGAGCATTGATTTGAAAAAGGAAAATCGGATCGGAAGCGGCACCGCGGCCGGATGGGCGATATTTTATGACGCCGTGGCAATTAAGCCGGCTTACCCATAAATAGATCCGGCAAATGCTCGACGACCGCCCATTTTGGATCCATCGAGACGTGATTTTTGTCAGCGAGCAGGCGGCATACGTGCGCCACGCTCATCCCTTCGTCCACCAATAAACTTTTGCCACTTCCGTCCAACGTGAACGCTTTTATAAAAAGCTTCTGCACGCTCGCCTCCCGTATCTTCTCCAGTGCCAGTCTTATTTTTTCTGCCTTCGCTCGGCTCGCTGCATCTAAAAACATATTTCATCCTTAGACATTCATCAAACCAACATTTTTATTCCCTTTTCCTTCGCTAACAATTTTTTAATTGCCATTTTTCAAAGCCAAAATTGAACAATCGTTTGTCTTCCTTTTTAAAGATCAACTATTATATTATATTATATACAATCTTTTTCACACAAAAACGGTGAAAACAAAGAATTTAATTTTGTTATGTCAATTTTTTATACAAAATTTTTATGTACAAACAAGAGTTTGTATACCAAAATTAAATTCAATAAACAATGTATAAAAATGTTTCATACAAAAACGGTGAAAACAAAGAATTTAATTTTGTTATGTCAATTTTGTATACAAAATTTTTATGTACAAACAAAAGTTTGTATACCAAAATTAAATTCAATAAACAATGTATAAAAATGTTTCATACAAAAACAGTGAAAACAAAAAGTTGAATTTTGCAAAGTCAATTTTGTATACCAAATTTTTATGTACAAAACAAGAGTTTGTATTCAAAAATTAAATTCAAAGAACAATGTAAAAAATGTTTTGTACAAAAAATGAAAACAAAGACTTGAATTTTGCAGAGTCAATTTGGTATACCAAATTTTTATGTACAAAACAAGAGTTTGTATTCAAAAATTAAATTCAGAGAACAATGTAAAAAATGTTTTGTACAAAAAAGTGAAAACAAAGAGTTGCATTTTGCAAAGTCAATTTTGTATAAAAAATTTTTATGTACAAACAAGGGATTGTATAAAAAATTTCAGTCCAATGAACAATGTAAACAATGTAGTTTGTATAAAAATATTGTTCAAGGTCAATTTTGATTTTTGTACAAAGCGAATTTTGGCGAATCAAAAATTTTTGTATCATAAACAAGACAAACAATGTCTTGCATTGTTTCTTCCTTTGTGTACAAAATGGTGTTTCATTGTATGAGGTGAACAATCTTTTTAAACAAGCAAAAAAGATTGTTCATTTATTTCAAAAACAAATCAACAAATTTGTTGGTACAAAAACAAACAAACAAACAATTTTCGTATACAACACAGTGAAACAAAGTTTATATCAAAGTTAAATTTGATTGCATACAAAAATAAACGAACAAATATTAAACAAAATGTCATTTGCAAGGTCAAATTTGTTGGTACAAAAACAGACAAACAATTTTTGTATCCAAAACAATGAGACAAAGTTCATATCAAGGTCAAGTATTTTTGTATACAAAAACAAACGGTTTTTATGAAAGAAATATTGAACAAAGTGTCATGTACAAAGGCAAATTTGATAGTGAAAAAACCAAACAAACAACTTTTGTATCCAAAACAATGAAACAAAGTTCAAACTAAGGTCAAATTTGATTGCATACACAAATATACTTATTTTATGAAAGAAACAATTGTAATTGAACAAACTGTCATTGACAAAGTCAAATTTTTTAGGATACAAAAAACAAAGTTTGTTTGTTTGTTACAAAAATGAAAAATAAAACGAGAACATTTCGTTTTTGGAAATTTGAAAGTTAAAGATTGAAAGGAAACGAATAAAAGAAAAAAAGTGAAAATGGTATGATTTTGTAACAAATCGCATCGAGTGGGAAAGGAACGATTGATGTTATTTATCGACTAGCCGGCGCGCGATTCACGTCCTACGTACAAGAAAAGATATTCCGAGCGTAGGAAAGCGAGAAAATTAATATTCCGCGAAAAATGTTGGTACGTTGGTATAAATGTCACTACGGCCATTCACAAGTGCAAGATTTTGCGGTGTGAGTGTATCTCGTAAACCGCAATGAATGAAATTTATATCCACGCGAATCGACTGCAAAATCACAACCGAAAGCCGATTGTTCCTCAACGAGGGAACACGACCAAAATAGACGCGCGCATTAACGCCTCGTACGTCTCTGGAAAGACGTCTGTTTTGATCTCGCGGTGCTATTTTTGGTCCCCGGGCGTGCCCCTGGATTGAATCTTCGGCTTCCAGCAGGGCGATAAAAACTTTTATCCGCGGTTTATTGTTCCAAAACAAATTCAATTCCGAATTTTATTATTCATTCAAAAACAATTGAGAAACAAACAGTTTTGATTTTCTTCCATTCAGTTTTTGAAACAGTTTCAAACATTTTGTTTTGTTTTGTTCAAATTACTATTTCTTGTTTGTAAACAATATCAATGTTTACATTATCAGGACCAGTCAGAAGTTTCCTGAGAAGAGAATAATTGATTTGTTTGTAAACAAAACTTTATTTTAAAAATATATTCACATTGAAAAAGAAAATGATTTTATTCATTGTATTGTGTAAAACCAAATAGTCTGTTGACAATTCAATGTTTACATTACCAAGGTCACTTGAAGATTTTTGATACAAAAATACATTTGTATTGTATGAAATAATTTTTTCATTGTTTATGAACAAAACCATCATTTGAAACCACTTTTACAATAAAAAAATGATTTTTAATTCTTTGTATTGTACAAAGTAACCTTGTTTCCAATGTTAATAAACAAAACAATCACGTTGAACCACTTTTACATTGAAAAAAATGATTTGCAATTGTTTGTATTGTACAAAATAACCTTTTTCCATTATTCATAAACAAAACAATCATTCGAAAGAACTTTTACAATAAAAAAGTCAATTGTAATTGTTTGTATTGTACAAAATAACCTTTTTTCATTGTTTATAAACAAAATAATGATTTTGAACAATTTTGAAAAAAATGATTTTCAATGGTGTATATTGTACAAAATAACTTGAACAACTTTTAGGATTAAAAAAGTCGAGTTTAATTGTTTGTATTGTACAAAATAAAATGCCTTGTACTGTTTGTAAACAAGACAATCGTATATCGAATGTCATTTTGATTTCCAATTTGTTTAAAACATTATTTCTCAAACAAATTTTGCGAATTGACAATTTGTCAGCTTTCTAATTGTTACAACGATAAAAGTAGGATGTAATTTTACCCATGAGTTGATGTGACTGTTGTTGCTGGGTCGCATGCATGGCACCTTGAGATGATTTATGTCCTGAACCGCTGCTGCTCGCGGAACTTTCGCTGGACAACATGGACACGGTGTCTGAGAAAGCACTGTCATTGTCAGGACTATCAGTTCTTATACCTGCGAATTAAACAAATCCATTAACAATCACGAAAACAACAACTCTCAACGATAATTGCCCCTTTTTTTTGTATCTTACAAAGTGTAAACAAACTGATGATTACATTTACAAGGTCAAATTTGATTCCCAACCTATACTTTTGGTAATTTTTTATTCTTCTTGAAAAACTAGTACTTTGTTTTGGAAGGCAAATTTATTTTTGTACAAAAAAATTTTACAGTTTGGGAATCATTTGTATTTGTATACAAACAAAAATTTGTATCATCGATTATTTGTATTACAGTGTCAAAATGGTGTTGTCATTTTCAAATTCAAATTTTTACATTAAACAACGGCCGGATATACAAGTTGTGATTTTTTTGTATACAAAAACCAATAAATTGGACATTTGTTTTCGTACGAATTTGATTTTATAAATGACAACATTCATTTGATACTTTTTATATGACTAATACCAAATACAAAGGTCAGATACAAGGTCAAAATTGTTCTACAACAAACTCGACCTTGAATTTGACCTTTGTTTTCACAAAAATTTGATATCATAAATGGCATCATCATTTTTAACACTATTCGTAATACAAAATACCAAATACAAAGGTCAAATACAAGGTCGAAATTCTACTACAACCAACTCGACCTTGAATTTGACCTCTGTTTCCACTCAAGTTTGATATTATAAATGGCATCATCATTTTTGACACTATTCATAATACAAAGGTTAAATACAAGGTTGACATTGTTTTAAAACAAACTCGACCTTGAATTTGACCTTTGTTATTCAACAAATTTGATATTATAAATGGCATCATCATTTTTGACACTATTCATAATACAAAGGTCAAATACAAGGTCGACGTCGTTCTACAAAAGAAATCGACCTTGAATTTGACCTTTGTTCCTAACAAAATATCGTACAGTTCCCAGCCGGAATTTTTGTACTGTACAAAATCAAATTTAACATTTCGAATTGAAAAAAAAACCCCAAAAACAAAAGCCGAAAAAGAACAAAGTTTAAACAAAAGTTGGGAAACATCGTTTGACGAACGAACTGGACTGTATTAGGGCTAATTAGTGGCGTCTGATGTTGTGAGGCAACGTCTTTTGTTTGAACGTAATTGGCCGTAAAGATCGCGATTGTTTTTTCTTTCTTCCTCCGGTTTTATCCTGCGATCGGAGAGATGGTGGACAGAAAAGAATACTTTACCGGCTTCGTTTTTCACCATATCCGAATTCTCGGTGTTGCTCTTCGTGCGAGCCTCACGCTGCGCGCTCGACGTCGAGAGGTCGTTGTCGCAGCGTCGCTCCAGGGCGCATAATTCTCCCAGGATCGCGTCCAAATCGACATCTTGCGAATCTGCAAAACAAAATCCAAAACATTCCCTTCAATTTTACATTCTTTTTTTTTTCATCAAGTGTCCAAACTCAACAAACATTTAACAATAACATATCAGAACAAAAAACTAATATATTTCAATATTTATATTCAACAATATTAATATATTAATATTCAAAATATATATATTCGGTATATATTTGATACATTATATTTGTATTCAAAATTTCAACAATAAAATATCCGAAATAAACAAATTGTTAATAACAATATATTTTAACAGTTATATTCAATAGTATTAATATATTTATTTACATTTAAAAAATATTTGTAGGTATTTAATATAATATATTTATAATATATTCATTTTGAATATTTCAAAAATGAAAGGATCTAAAATAAAAAAAATATTATTAACATTAATATACATTCAAAAAACTAATATATTTCGATATTTATATTGATATTATTGAGTATAAATATTAATATATTTATATTTAAAGTACCCTTATATTATATTCACTATAATATATTTGTTTTCAAAAGTTCGAAATTTGTATCAACAAGAACATCAAAAACCGAATTAAAAAAAAAAATAAAAATAAAATTGAAATAAACAGAACGAAAGATTGAAGTGGAAAAAAAATAATGATTGATGAGAGGAAAAAAAAGTTGAACAAACGGAACAAGTGAAATTGCGAAGATTGAAACAATTGTTAAAGGGGAGGGGCAGGGGAGAGAAAGAGGGATGGAAGTTGGATAAAATTTTGACGCGAAGTGAAATCATGAATTGATCAAAACCGAGTGTGTACACACGTTGAAGACTTTATGAAACCAGAGCGCTGACGAATGGCGGCTGGAATGCGAGATAAATATGAACAAATTATTCCCCCGGCGTAACGTTACACTTAATTTTCTTGCAGCAATACAAATTAGCGCGATGTAATATGTTTCGTTCGAACTGATCGATGCAACATTTTTCATACTCAAACTAAAAAAAATAACAATCAGAGCAAAACGATGAAAACAGAAAAGAAAAAAAAATACAACAAAAATGTTAAGAAAAGGAAAAAAAGATGTGAAAGGAAAGAAAAATAAAAAGAGGAAAGAATGGAAATTGTAATTTGATGAACNGAAAAAAAAATGCGAAGTAAAGCTAGAAACGGCGCAAACAAAACGGCAGTCGCGGGTGAAATAAGAAATGTCTGTTATCTTGCATCTTTGAACTGGCCCGAGCATATACATTAATCATTTAAAAATGGCTCGAGTTGTTGCGCCGCGCGGTATCTGTACGTACGGTTTACTATCCCATTTTGTACTTCGATTGGGAACCGCCTTTATAGAACCAGCTTGGCGTTTTACAATTACTTCATATATCCGCTGCGAAATTTATCTCCTCTTTCTCTTTTTCGCTCATTTCATAAATGTCACGAACAAATTAAATTACAAACAAATACACACACACACACACACAAAAATTTGTTTTAAAAATGCACACAAACGAGATGAAACTATCGATTCGCGGGAAAACGAACGGAATTATTTAGTTTGTTTATCAAAAACCAATTTTCAAATGTCAACTATCTTTTTCTATACAAAACTTGTGTTACTTAACAATTTTCTTAAACTTTTTAACGTATTTTTGTTCATCAACAACGTAAAAATTTTTGTTTACAAACAAAAGTAAAAGAAATTTATCAAAAAAAAAAAAAACAAAACAAAGCGGTTTGTTTACTAACAAAGCAATCACTTTTTGTTTATCAATAAAACTAAAAAAGTTTTTATAATAACAATTAAAAAAAAATGTTTATTGACAAAATTAAAAAAAGGTTTGTTTTACCAACAAAAATTGCAATTAATGTTTGTCAACAAAACAAAAGGGGTTTGAATATTAGCAAAACAAAAGAAGTTGGTTTTTCAACAATAATAGAAGATAGTGTTAATCAACAAAACAAAAGAGGCTCGTTTACTAACAAAACAAATATTTTTGTTTACGAACAAAAGTTGAAGATAATATTTGTCAACAAAACAAGTTTGTTTTACCAACAAAACAACCATTTTTGTTTATTAATAAAAATAAAACAATTATTCATCAGCAAAGAAAAAGAAGCTTGTTTACCAACAAAACAAAACAATCATTTTTGTTCGTTAACAAAAATAAAAGAAATTATTTATCAATAAAAAAAAACGAATATTATTATATAATAAAATATTAAATAAATAAATAAATAAATAAAACAAAACAAAAGAAGTTGATTTTCTGAAAAAAATTTTTTCAAATATTTACCAACAAAAGAACCATTTTTGTTTATCAACAAAAATAAAAAAGTATCCATCAACAAAACGAAACAAATATTTTCAAATAACAAAAATAAATAAATAAAACAAAACAACAGAAGTTGATTGTCTATAAAATTTGTTTTCAAATATTTATCAACAAAACAAAAGACATTTGTTCACGAACGAAACAAAAATTGTTGTTTACCAACAAAATCGAACATTTTTCATTAACAAAAATAAAAAGAATTATTGATCAACGAAATAAAACAAATATTTTTGTTTAGAAACAAAAATAGCAAAGTTCATTCAACAAAAAAACAAAGAAAACGCTAGTTCATTTTTGTAAGACAAAATTGTTTACCTTCTAGATTTGCCATGGAGAATCTGTAACTGTCGATCCTCGGCGTATTGATGTCGGAATTGAACGGCCTGAGCGTCGCCGAGCTCACATTGTCCAGCCCCTGGAACAAACGTACAATTGTATGACTGTGATTGTTTATAGCCTGAGACCACGAATATAACAGTTGGGCTGCAATTTTTTTGCGAATAATATATTTTTGTGGTCTATTGTTGCGGAACAACAAAAAATTCGACAAGAATAGGCGTAAATTATGTATACGAAGTTGCCCGGCGTGGTCAGTCGAGTGTGTCCGCGCAAAACATAGTCAAGCATTTAATCAGGTGGTTGTTCTACACCGCTAACAACTTCGAACCGACAGTTTATTATGTGTGCGTTCCCATTTTCAATTTTGCGAAACTGAATCCACTTCTTTTTTTTTCTCTCTCCATTTTTTTTCTATACAAAAAATGTATATATTTCACATTTTTTGTTTTTCATTTTTTCTGTTTTTATCATTGTTCGTTGTATAAATAATTAGAAAAAATTAATCACAAGATGGGAAAGTTTATAGGAAAAAATTTTTTTTCTATAAAAAAATTAGAAAATGAGAGTCCGACGGTATAATGATGTTTATATGAGTGGTTGGAAAATTATAATTATCGTGGAATTAAAAACCGTAGGATGAGTGAGCATTCACGGTAGGATGATTAATTAAGTGACGAGTATACCGAGGGCGTTAACATGAGCTTTAATAAAACATTAATAACTTCTGCTCCAAATCATCGTCATGTTGTGGTTTATTTCCGTTTGGTTATAAAAAAATGTTTCATTCTGCGAAAAATGTTACGATAACGCCGGTTCACATAACATAACCTCAATTTTTCATATCAGAGATCAAATTTACATTTTCATCTCTTTCATAAACTTCATTTCATCCGAAAATCTTTAAAAATTTTTATTTTATTTTATTTCTCATGTCTTAACCAAAAGTTACAATTAATTTGTTGAATTTTAAAGAATAAAAAAAATGTAAACAATCAAAAATTATGTTTCTATCATTTTTTACTTATCTATTTAATATTCTTTATTTTCTAAATATCAATTTTCTTTAAAAATATTGTTTTTTTTGTAAACAAAACAATATTTATGATCTAAATTGCAATTTTGTATACAACAAATTATATCGTTTGTAAACACAACGATGTTTATTTTCTGTATATTATTTTTGTTTAAAAATATAATTCTTTTTCGAACCGAAACAATTTTTCGAGATATATTTTTTGTTGCTTGTAAACAAAACAACCTTTATCATTTGAATATATTTAAAAAAAACATTGTATTGTTTGTAAACAAAACAATATTCATTTTTTGAATATTACTTATTCATAGAAATAATGTTTTGTTTGTAAACAAAACGATGTTTTGAAATAATAATAATTGAATTGTTGTTAAACGGAACAATGTTTATCATTTGAATATATTAAAAAACATTGTATTGTTTGTAAACAATATTCATTTTTTGGATAATAATTATTCATAGAAATACAAACAAAACAATGTTTACTTTTTATTTAATATTGTAAACAAATTTCAGAAACTTTATAATGGAAGAACTTTTAATTTTTTGTTTAGAGAAAGTTTTTGGTTCGAAAAAAGAGGTAAATTGTTTTAGATGTTTGGATTGACATTTTGCAAGACAGTTTTCAACCAGGGAGTACACGGGACAGATCACACACGCGTTCTTTACCGCATGCGCGGCCATCGATTTCGACCACTGCGATAAGTCGGTGTGCTGAGATAATGCCGGTATTTTATGCGAAATACAGCATCTGCTTTTTGTCATGCTTTTCCCAGATTACAGATTATCGCCTTTTTTATAGTACAGTGACAGATATATCATACATTTTTATGGCCGAAAAAAAGTGTCGACATGACTCGCGATAATAAAAATCTATCATTTCATCAATAAATTATTTCATTCGACAAAATCGTATTTACAACTTTCACTCTGTGATTTTTTTTTAATTTAATTTTCATATTTTCAACTTTTTGTAAATATTAAAACTTTTTTTTTAATTTTTAATTTTTATTATATTTTATTATATTTATTTATCATTTTTATATTTTTACTGTATGTTTATTATACAAATTATTACATATTATTCATATATTATTATTAATATATTATTATATTATTAATAATTATATTATATATAATTATTATATATAATTATTTTGAACAATTAAAATTATTCAAAAAATAATTGTTTACATTTTCAAAATCATTGAAAAAATTTATTGTTGTACGCATTTGTTTTATCTGATTTTTGTTTGTTCACTTTGAGTTACCGTACTTATTTTGCATTCATCTAAAAATGTTGGCAAGAAAATCGACAACTTAATTTGTTTTGTATAATAACTGTTGCAGTAACTTTGTATACAAATTCGATAAGATGTTCAATTTGCAGCTCAAACTTGTCCCATATTCTGCGAAGTTTACAATGTTTCAAGTTTGTTGCTCTCGAATCTCGCAAACTATTGCACTTTTCAAGTGCACCCATATAGAAAGTGTCGATTTTCGATATCTTGGGCATAAATTGCGCGCAAAACATTTTTGCGCCATTTTGTTGCAATCAATTTTCCAAGCGCAAAACTGTTATTTGATTAGCGTAAACAGACACCGACCACCGCTTGATAATAACAAATTCTTCAACTCGATCAAACAATGCTCGTGTTCAAAACATTTATTTTCATTCAACAAATTTTTACAGAATGCATTGTTTTCTAATGTTTCAATTCTTTTTTCTTCCGTTTTTAATTTAATATTCATTGTTTTTTGTTTGTAAACAAAACAATATTGATGTTTTTGAAATAATAATCATTGTATTGTTTTTAAACAAAACAAGTTTATGATTTGAATATATATCTATGTCTTTTTTTTAAATATTGCACTGTTTGTAAACAAAACAATGTTTATTTTTTGAATATCAATTTTATTTAGAAACATTGTTTTGTTTATAAACACAATAATGTTTATCATTCGAATGGAATTTTGTTCGAAAAAATATTGAAATTGTTTGTAAACAAAACCATGTTTATATTCCGAATATCAATTATCTTTGAAAATATTGTTTTGTTTGTAAACAGAACAATGTTCATAATTTAAATGTTTTTTTAAACATGGATTTATTTGTAAACAAAACAATATTCATTACCTGAATATTAGTTATTTTCAGAAATATTGTTTTGTTTGTAAACAAAACAATGTTTACTTTGTCAATACTAATTATTTCAAAAGTTTGGGTTGATTATAAACAAAACAATGTTTATTTCAGTATCAATTCTTCACAAGCATTGTCTTGTTTGTAAATAAAACAATGTTTCATTTGAATTTTAACAACACACACTGAAACAACAATAAAATTAACTTCCAATTCAAAGAACGAAAATTACATTCAGAATTGTAAATTTAGGGTTAACAATAAAATTAAGAAATGGTAATTCGTTATGTACAATTTATGATTGGCCGCGCGGCGAAAAAAAAAAAAAAAAAACTCAAATGCATTTCACGTCTTGGAGAATCGTTTCTTGAAATAAACTTAAGACGAAGTGGAGAGATCACTAAAACCAAAAGAAAAAGGAAAACATAAAAAAGTATATTCGAACGTGGTTTTTATGTTCGCACGTGTCCCGTCAATTGACACAAGCGTATCCGAAAAAAGTGTCCGTACAAATGGTGTATTCTAAAAAAAAAGGGGAAAAAAATTTCCAAGAGAGAGAAGAAGAACGAAATCATAAATTATTATCCGCGCGGGCCAACTTTTGAAATATTGCCGATGTGAAAAATGGGTTGCAATGAACTTGATATTTTTGATCTGAAAATAGTTTCGATCGTTGATTCGGCTCAGGTACAGTGCGTTGGACGGAATTTATTTTTGAAAAATGAACAATCCCGGCTGTGCTATAACTGCACTTCCGGTTGCGATCGACGTTTAACCAGCCACGTTCTTACGTATTTCCACGCATGATAATCATGTTCCCCGGCAGGAACGATACGATTTATTTCACCCTTTTTTTTTATTTCTTCTCTCTTTACTGAAAAATAAACCAAAACAAAAAAAAGACGCCCGGATGAACTTAGAATAATTGCGGATGTTGTAGCAATTTCAGAAAACATGACAAAAAAAAATGAATAAAAATGTATTACAAGTTTTCGAAGTGAAGATTATTTCTAGGACGTTAATAATTATAACAACATTATAATTGTTTCACAACATTGTTTAACGAAGCTAAAAAATTTAATTCAATTATAAGATATAGATAAATTATTTTAAAAATCTGGAACAAAATATTTTTTTAACAAATTTAAACCGGATTGTTTTTTTTACAAACAAATAAATTATTGTATGTACAAACTACTGTATTGTATATGCTATTCTGTATACAAACAATGAAATTGTTTTATTTACAAACAACAACAAAACAGTTGTTTACAAACATTGCTTCGCTTAAAAATATTGTTTTGTTTACAAATAGAAATATTAGCAATATTGTTTTGTTTATAAATAGAAATATTGAAAATATTGTTTTGTTTACAAATTGAAATATTGAAAATATTGTTTTGTTTACAAATAGAAAAATTAAAAATATTGTTTTGTTTACAAACAATGTTTTTCAATATGTTTTGGTTTAAAAATATTGGTTTGTTTACAAAACAAAAAAAGAATTTCGAATTCAAAGCAACGCAAAAATTTTCCCATCAACGAAACGAAAATTTATGACTCAATTTAAAAATATAACATTGAAATTGTTTGTATCACGAAGTTACGACGCAAAAATATTCGGACCAATTCTAAAACTGGTTTGCCAGAGTAATAACTGTTCAGTTTGTTGGTTATAATAGAGGCGTAATCGTGTAAACAAGCGCGTCGGCTTCGCGCAAACTAGGCGAGGTGGTTTTAACGCCCACGTGGGCCCTCAGTGTAAATTTTTTTTATTCACTTTTTGCCAAAAAGGCGTGGCGTTTTTTGTCCGCGGGCCCGTATTTGCATTCGCGCGCCCTCTGGCGGAACAAAATTCGTGCCATCTGTTGGACCAGGACCTAAGCCTTTATTACCGCTCGCGGATGTATCATTATAACGCCTTCGGTCTTCAAAAATATCCTCGACCATTTCACCTTATCCCCCCGTTCCAATCCTATTAAACCAGACCGCACGATGCATAGTCAATCCTTGATTTTTATATAGTTCTGCACGACATTAAACAGATTTTTTTGTATAATTTAACAACCCTTTACAAATTGATAGCCTGGGCTTTAAAACTCAACTATTAACATATTATACACCTACTGATTTATGTCAAGTATCATTTCATCGATCTAACAACATAATACAAGGTTTTTCTCGGCCCTCAAAATATTGAGATCTTGTTTACAAAATTTGTTCACATCATTTTTGTACAAACTTTGTTTACAAGCTTGTTTCATTGACGTATGAATCAAATTCTTTTAATTAATTTCGGTTACAAATATTTAAAACAAAATTTTCTCATAAACTTTATTCGAAAAGTTTGTTTTAAAAAATTGATTTTTGAAGATTGTTCATATAATTTGTTTACAAACTTTAGATTTGTACATTTTGTTTAAATCTTTAGTTGAAATCTTCGTTTATTCTTCATTTTCTTATAAAAACTTTGATTGGAGTCTTTGTTTACAAATTTGGTTTATCGATTTGTTAAACAAATTTTGTTCAAAAATATTGTTTATTATATTTTTTTGAAAGCTTAGACCTCTGGCTTTTTCATAAATTTTTTTCACAAACATTTACCAATATCTTCGTTTTAAAAAAATTGTTTCAAACATATTGCAACATTTTTTTCTTTTCTAAAACTTTGTTTACAATCTTTGTTCACGAATTTTTCAAACAAGCATCATTAAAAACTATTGTTTATCATATTCGTTCGAAAGTATAGACCATCAGCTTTTTCACAATTTTTTTTCACAAACATTGTTCAATATCTTCGTTCAAAAATATTGTTTCAAACATATTGTTTACATATTTCATTTTTCAGCATTATCATTGTTTTTAAAAAAATTGTTTATAAAATATTGTTTATCATATTTTTTTTATAAACATTTATTATCTCTGTTCAAAAGAATGTTGTTCATAAACATTGAAAATGGGAATTTCTTTTTTCATCAAATTTGTTTACAAATATTATTTCTATCCTAAGTTCATTAATTTTCAAATAAAAAAATTTTGATTTGCTAACGTTGTTTATAAACTTTGTTTACAAACTTTGTATCATTTTTATTTTCTCCATTTTTTGATTTTTGACAGTTTTCGAAAAAAAAAAAAAACATTAAAATGTTAAAAAATGATATTGTTTTACAGCAAAAAAATGTTTTGACAATGACTTTTTGTTGTCAGAAAGAAATTTCTCGGTGTCAGACGGAGACACCGACGCGTGTCCGCGCATAAAATTATCGATCGGCCATTATATTTTGGGATGTGCATTGCATTAATATAACTTTCGATGTAAAATCCCCCCCACCCCTTCCCTTAAAATAACCGAAAAGTTCGTGCGAAGTGGCCACATTTTCCGATGAAAAACGTCTTGTGAGTTTTGTGTTACTCCTTGGCCCCCGTCGGTTGCCCAAAAGTCGACGAAACGATTTCATAACCCGGCATGGAACAAAAAGTTCACGTACAAGAATGCACCTTACAGTTACGTCCGCGATGACTCATAATGTATAATTAGTGTGGTCCGACATTTCTATTTTTCTTCATTTCTCCAACTTCAAATGACTTGAAAGAAAAGTGACTTTTTGTTTTTCATTTTTATTCGGTTCCTTCCCTCTTTTACAACTCTCAACTTACAAGTCATTTTTTGTGATAACTTTGTAACAAGAAAAAAAAACATTCCATTGATGTCCACCACGATTTTGGATAAACAAATATTTTTTAAACATCTTTCTATTAAAAATTGAGTTAAAAATTGTTCAACAACAATATTGAAAAATGACTGTCCATTAATCAGAAGGTAATAAATTAGCGGTACAAATCGAACGGCGGCTATTTTTTCGACTTTTTTATTTTCTATTCAACACCCTCGGGTGCTAAATTTAGACGAAAATTCGGTTAATGGATGTTTGAATAGTAAAAGTCGTGCGGCCGAAATCGAAGTGAGCGATGAGTCATTGTTCATCCCTCGTACAGCATAAGCTCTTCCTTTCCTGTCCGCAGACAAGCCCTTCAATGTCCTCTTAATAGAAATTCATTTTTTTTCACTCGCTAACTTTATGCTCTTTCATCTTCTTATGTTCTTAAACATTCTTTTTCGCAGTCCCTTTTCACTGCCAGACAAATCTTTTGGCGAAACAAAAAAGTCGGAATTACGTTCGCCTTTTATTTTGCAAACAAACAAAAAACACTCATAAAAACTTGAGTCACAAATTAAAACTAAAAAAAATTATACCTCTATCTAAAAGGTATAATTAATTCAATTAATTAGTTGATCAGTAATTAATAGATAAGTAAATTAATTAATTATTAATGAATACGAATGAACGAATTGAAAAAAAAAAGAAAAAGAAACGAATTTAATAAATCTGTCATTAAAAAGTTTCAAACGGAATGAAGAGATTTGAAAAATGTTTTTGAACTAGTTGTGTGTTTTTTACAGTTTGTCAGTTTGGTTATTTATTTATTAATGCAATAGCACATCTTGCAAAGCCGTCAGTTTATCGTGTAGGCAGATAAAGCGCTCGCGTAGAACCAGTTTGAATAAAATAAATGACTTACAATTTGATCACAATACATCTGTCCTACGTCGCATTCATAATGAGACGCGTTTAACAACTCAGTCGGCTCATTATTATTATGATTTTTTTTTCTAACTCGGCCCTACACCGAGTTCGAAAAATTAGGCAGACCGAAAGGACCCGAGAAAAAATTGATCTGTCAGACGTGCGTCGACTGACATTCCGTCCCATCAATCCGGATCGTAAATTTAAATCGTGGAATTTTTCCGATAAGAGCTCTATCCTTTTCCTGGTAATTTATTAGGTGCCGAAAAAAAGAAAATGACAGTTTTTATCGGTGTAATTATAATGGGCTATTTTCGGGAACCTGCCAGCTTCCGGGCATTTTCTTGACACATGCAAAACATTCGGACGGGTTACTTCTTCTTCTTTTCGCTCGAATTTTAACGTGTGAACGGAAGCGAATGTATTTTTTTTTAACCGGTTCCTTTTTTTCCTGTTTGTTTAGTGAATTTTTTTCGAGGCAATTTGTAATCTAAACTTCGGGAAATAAGAATAAACGAAGTTCGTGAAAATAAGTCTGTTGGTACAAAAATTGTAGACCAAAAATGTATACCAAGTTTGAAAATATATTTTATAAATGTACAAGAAGCAAAGATTTTCGACAAATTCGGTTGAACTTTGATGAAAAATGGTTTTTGAACAAAAATTGTAAACAAATTTTGTGAAAGAAATTTGTGAACAATGTTCGTGAATTGTAAATTAAAATTGAATGAAAAACAATTTCAAATAAAGATTGTTAACAAAATTTAAATACAATTTTTTAAATATTTTTTACACATAAGTCTGTAAACAATGTTTACAAACAAATTTATATAAAAAAATTATATGAACAATATTTAAAAAAATTATTGTAAACGATGTTTATAGAAAAATTTCGTAAATAATATTTTTAATGAAATATGTAAACAATGTTTATAAAAGATTTTTGTAAACAATCATTAAAAACAATTTTGTAAACAAGGTATATTGTAAACAATATTTCCAAAAAATTTTCTAACCAATGTTTGTAAACAAATCTTCATAATCTGTTTATAAACAAATTTTGAAAATTAATATTAAAAAAATAATAATTTTGTAAACAATATTTATACACTGAGAAAAAAATACTAATAAAAATTACGGTTAAATTCTTTAAATGAGGGCAATAACAGAACAACCTAAAAAAT